>CM053789.1:834518072-834660572 GCA_028749045.1 Cupressus sempervirens | reverse complement strand
TAGGGAGAAAATTATTCTAGAGGTCTACTTAGCCTTGTTTACCATTTAACATTCACTAGGGTGTGTGGTATTTGTTGTTGTAATTGTTGTAGATCATGAGGAATTGAAAGAATATCATCTTTTGGAGTATCATCTAGCACTACATAATCATCTATTTTTTTCTCATGCTGTTGCAATAGATCTTTGTATAACACTTTCTCATTGAATATGACATCCTTGCTTTGTACAATTTTATGATTTTCAAAATCCCAAAGCATATAACCAAATTCATCAATACCATATGCAAAAAGTACATATTTCTTTTCTTTTACTTGCCTTCTAGCTTGGTTCTATTTTTCAATATCTATATGAGCAAATGCTTCACAATCGAAGGTTTTGAGAAAAGAATAAATCACCTTCTTACCACTGTATGCTTTCTCTAGAAAACCATAGTCTAAAGGAGTAGAGGGACCTCTATTAATCAAATATACAATACTATTGATAACCACCACCTACATATTTAAGCGCAACCCAACATGCAACCCCATGTTCCTTGTACGCTCCATTATATTATTGTTCATGCATTCAACCACTCCATTTTTCTACACAATCTTTGGAACAATTTTGTCTATTAATACTAGAAGTGGAGCAGTAATTTTCAAATTGATGACTATAGTACTCACCACCATTATTAGATCTGAGATATTTTAGCTTTTTATCAGTCTCCTTCTCAACCACGCATTTCCATTTCTTAAAATTTTGAAATACATTTCTAGTTTGAAATAAGCTCATACTTTTCTAGTTGCACTATCAATAAATGTAATTTAACAATGAGAGCCACCAAGGAAAGATACTTGAGTTGGTCCCTATACATATGTATGCACAATCTCTAATCTTTCACTTTTCTTTTCCTTCCCGCTCTTTACAAAACTCACTCTCTTTTATTTTCCATACACACAACTTTCACAAAAATCCATATTGATACATTTTAGATCTAGTAAAACTTTCTTTGACTAAAGTAATTTCATATCTTTCTCACTCATGTGCCAAAGTCTTTTGTGCCATAGCATTGTATCAAAATCTACAACAATTCCTCCCTGCTCAATTGCATCAATTGTTCTTGAGCATTCATTTTTTTTCTAAAACAATCAAAGTAGAAGGAATAATATGACTTGTACAAAGATATAAGGTGCCTATTTTCACAAATTTTTCTACTACAAGGGAACCTTTTGAAACCTTCCAATTTTTATCATTAAAAGTAACTACACAACCCTCATCACCGAGTTTTCCTGCTGAAATTAAATTCCTAGTCAACCTTGGAACACGTCTTACCTCATATAGTAGCCAATGATTCCAAATTCTGCAACTTAGTCTTAACTTTTTCCTTTCCAACAATCTAATAGGGTTCATTATCCCCCAATAAACAAAGCCCAAAATCCCTTTGGATATAATCAATAAAATAATCTCTATGGGTTGTAGCATTAAATGAAGTACCTGAATCTAAAACCCATGAATGCCAACACTTTCTAAAGAAAGAAGCAAAGCATCTTCTTCAAACTTTTTACTTACCAAATTTTCCTCCTTGATCCCTTCTAGTTTATTTCATTCATTGTTATTTTGACTCCAAAAATATTTCTTCTTATACTCTAGTTTACCACAGTACTAGCAATCTCCCGACCTCTTTCCCTTTGACTTTTTCCTTGATTTCCCATGATTTCTAGAATTATTTCCTCTCTTAGTCATTTTTGCTCTACTTTGTGTGTTAAAAGTACTTCTTGATGTAGATCCACCTAAGATTTTCCTATGAATTTTTTCACTCAAAATAATACCAATCAATCATCATATTTTAGAGTATTAGATCTCAAAACATAATTACTCACAACCATTAACAAGTTGTTCCATCTTTTAGGAAAAGAATAAAAAATCAAGAATGCCCTAATTTCTTCATGAAAATTAATACCCATAGAAGATAACTAACTAGTAATAGTATTAAACTCATTTAAATGGTCCATAATAGATCCACCTTCTGCCATTTTCATATTAAATAAATGCTTCATGAGAGATACCTTATTTGAAGTGGAGGGATTTTCATACAATGTCACTAGCGTTTGCATCAACTCTTCTATCATCTTCCCTTTTGTAATTTAAAATTTCACTAATGGTGCGAAGCATAATTGAATGCTTCCAAGTTTCTTTCTGTCTAAAATCTCCCAGTCTTCATTAGAAATAGTTTTCTATTTCTTGGATTTTCCTTCCAACGGCTTCCATAAATCCTTCTAATAAAGATAGTGTTCCATTTGCATCTTCCATAACTGGAAGTTATGCCCATTAAACTTGTCAACTGTTACCTCTGGTTTTACCGCCAAGGATTTAAATTTGAATGCGTGGCTCATGCAACAGTTAGTCTCAGATTAGTATTTAATGCTATGACCCGCGAGTTTTTGGCCGTCAGATCTAAGCAGTATCGACGGTTGGCACCATCGAGCTATAAAAGAAATGCATGATATTTATGATAGCGCAATGACACCCTGTCGACATGTTGCAGGGGTGGGTTCGGGGTCAACGAGTCAGAAAAGTTCTTTGATGCCCTTGGCGCTATATCGCATATCAGCTGAAAAATCTCCATAGCGCCATAGCGCCCAGCAAAAATATTCATGGCGACAAGTTCCAATGACCAGCAGAATTAGGTGTCACGGTGACAAATTAGAAGGAACCACGTGTGCTAGGTAGGAGTTTTTGTTGGCATGGCTAACACAGTCGGGGTTTATGATCACCACTGTCAGATCAGCTCGGATCAACGATAAGCGCCATCTTGCTATGGCAGAGATGCACAGATTTTATCATGGGGACATAGCGACCATCGGCCACATGGATCGACATGGGCTAGGTCTCAATAAGGATTGCCAGGTGTCATTCAGAGTTCGGTCACAGATCGCAGAGTATGGCAGGTCAGAAGTTTCATGGCGGCGGGTAAACAAGTTTCACGACCCAGAGGTTTCAAAAAATAGTGAGGCGCCATGGCGCCAATGAAAAACCAATGCATTTTCCGATGGTGCCATAGCGTCCAAACAAAAAGTTCACTGTGGCAAGGAATGATCAGGCAGATGGGTCCCGTCAGTACTCTGCAGCGCAATTTGTCAGCCCGACATCAGGATAGCGAATCGGATGGGGACACGTGTAAATCTCAAGGTCTTGGGTTGCTAGCTAGTGTTTCATCAAACCAAGTAGGGAAGTGCCATGTGTATGAGTCAGTGCACAGTGTACAGCGGACCCAGTGGTCTCAAAAGGAATGGTGAGTCTTCACGATCGTCGGATCTGCAGAGATCTATGATTGGCACTGTCTTGCTATCAAGAACTTCCCGGGAGTTAGCATCGGCGACATAGCGCCCATCTGCCACATGTCTTGGCGGGGCCACATTTCATGCCGCTGGTGCAGTTAGATTTAAGTAACCAACAGACCAACGAGGAGACGCCACATATTAGTGAGCCCAACGAATCAATAGAGAAGGAGGGTCGCGGGAGGTCAAGTTTTGTGACCGTCGGATTGGAAATGGATCGATGGCAGGCACCATCTCGCCATGGCAAAGCTGTAGGGTTTCTTAGTATAGCAACTTGGTGCCCTTTTGCCACATGTCAGTGGGGTCAAGTCTCACCAGGATGCGTCGCTGAGGTGGTGCCAAACAGGATGGGCCCAGTCACGAATTGGAAGGTCCAAGATGAATCAGGAATTGCCACACATGCTAGGTCAGGGCATGGACATGTCATGGGACCAGCTTCTTGATGCGACTAGCACGTTGCAGGGGCGAGTTCTACACCGTCAAATCTACGGAGATCGGCAGCGGGCGCTATCTCGCTATGGAGAAGCCGCGCGAATTTTATGATAGTGAGTTAGCGCCCGTGTGCCGTGTGTCCTCGTAGGCCCAGATTTGGAAGCACAGTAAGTAAGACGGTTAACAAATGGAGGTCATTGCGATCATCGCAGTTGACGTAGCAGTTAGCGCGCGGTTGCGGTCAGATGGTAAAGGTGGCGCGGTCAAGTTGAAACCCTTAGGTGCTATGGTGCTATTGAGACTTTCAAAGACTTTTCTGATAGTGACATAGCACCCAGTCGCACGAAAAGGGTGGTAAGCACCCAGCCAAACATAAAGGGACTGCCAGGATGGTGAGATCGAAGGTGTGATTGGCCTGCATGGCCCAGTTGGCTTGTTGAGCCTGTTGACTGATCGATTCTGATGGATGCACGAATCATGAATAATGAGAAATTCAGGTTTTGCCACAATCTGATGGTGTGATTAATTGCCACCAACTCAGAATGAATGCCAAGCATAGAAAGACACTCCATCCATCCGGTCGATCCATCTACCATGTCAGGGAATGTTGTGGTGCCGTTTTGTCTTCTCCAGGCTCTTCCTTAGAGAGATATTAGATTTCTCGGTATGCAAGCCATGTTCAATCAGATCTTTGATTGGATTCTCAGGGTGGAAAGTTAATGCCAATAGGTGAGAAGTGAATGTAATGTAGAAATCTTCAGTTATGCATAATCTATAAAGGCAATTTTGTGATCTGTTCTTAGGGTCAACTCTTCCTGATTTTCTCTGTTGCTGCTCGCAAACTTGCAGTGTAAAAAATCCATTTGTCTCTAAGCTAGATAAGCATCCTGTATCATCTCTTTCAACCATCAATGTATATGTGCATCGTTTTGCCTCTCGTTGGTGTATTGTTGAGATCAGTGGTCCGCATACTGTATCTATCTTTGGCCTATTGAATAATATACAAGTGAAATCTTCTTTTCCTGGTGTTATCTTATTTGGTCCCTGATCTGTATGTGGTTGTTGATCGATATAAGTCTGGACATGTATGAATTTTGGATGTTACCCTAGTTCTATAGTGCATATATGGGCAGAAATGAGTCTAAACACTCTATTTTGGTGCATCACCACCTTAGATTAGACTAGGTAGATTTTCTTTAGTGCTCTCTTTCTCCCTTTTCCTTCTAAGAATAGATAGGTGCGCCCTGACAGTAAGAGGAAGCCGACCTTCTCCGAAGACTCAACCTTGCAGTTCAAGTCCCATAGCTTGGAGGTTGTTTCCATGTTTCACTAGGTTGTCCTCGCACATAGGCCTTGGACAAGGGTGCAAACCTAAGTGACAACAGTTTTTGGCACGCCTGGTGGGACTCTCCTATTGAAGATTTTTAGGTCTACTGGTGTCAAGAAGAAAGAATTCTAGAGATAGATGCTGAAGAAGTAGTGCTGGCTTCAGTTTTCAAGCCTTCAATAGGCTGATTCTTCAAGTACTTGGCGACTCTGAACATCAAAAAAAGTCTGGTTCCAGACCAAGTTTGTAGTGATTCATGCCAAGGAATGAAACAAGGGCATCTTCGAGAGGTAAATTTCAATATCAAGAGCTTTCTCTTTCAAATCCTAGGAGAAGAAGGACTAGAAATTCATTATCACCAGTTAGGGGTAGAATAATAGTTGATGTACCTGTAAGATCTATCTCTACTCCCCCTACTGTTCAAACTCAACCTAGATTGTCATCAACACTCATCAATAGGACACTTGTTTATATGGCACAGCCAAGGGTTCATCCTTTTGTCACCTTTAATGGTGGAAGTCCTCTGCTGTTAGCCCAAAGACATGATATACCAATATCTGCACTAAAAAGTATACCTGATTTTACTGGTGAAACATTTATTTCCCCTTTAGAGCATATCCAAGAGGTAGCGAATGTCTGCAATATTTATGGTATTACAGAAGACAATGTTGCTGTCATACTTCTAGCCTCATCTTTAAAAGGAAAAGCATTACAGTGGTATAGAGGCTTAGCTCATGGCTCCATAATTGATTGGGATGGACTAGGAGCAGGATTATGCAAACATTTTGAGGATAAGAGTGACCATTTGTCACTACTAGAGCAGCTGACTACAATAAAAAGAGCCCCCCATGAATTAATGACTGATTTTAATTACAAATTCCAAAAGACATGGGATAGAATACCTACTATAGTGAAACCTACCCCTGGTAATGCCTTCTTGCATTACCTTAGAGCTTTCAACAGTGACATTGCCACTACAATCCAAACTATGGGAGGAGATACATTACTGAATGCTTATGAGACAGCTATAAAAGTTGAGAACATCCTAATACAAGCAGGAAAGTTGGCTCCAAGGCCTCCTATGCCTTTCTTTCCTAATGTTCCCAACCACCAACCAGCAATAGCCCCCCTTCCTACAATTTCTACATCACAAGCCCTTACTCAAGTTCCCCAAGCTTCCTCATCCTCAAACGAAATAGATGAACTCAAGAAAATGCTCCAAGGTCTAGTGCTGAATACAGATAAAAGAGAGAGGACTCTGGATAAAAAATTGCAAGAGCAGGGGAAGGAGTTGAAAGACCAAGGGAAGAGATTAGAGGATAGTTTTTCTCTAATACAAAAAATGAGTAACAAGGTGGTGGCCTTAGAAAGGCAGCAAGCCCAAAGTGGCAAGCCTCCCCAATTACAACATCAGGCTCCAAGTGGTGGTAGGCCTCCTAATCATTGGAATAGCTCTTTTGATCAGAATAGGCAAAATAGTCATGCTACTGCTTCAAGCTCAAATCAGAACAGAGCTTTAGTTCCTCAAAATAACTTAGCCCAAGATCAAGACTTCTGTCCTTCATGTAACTATTCTTATACCTATTGCCTATGTCAGAAGGCAGAATCTTATTTGGCCCTAATTGTCCAAGAGCCCACAGTAAAGCAATCATACAAGGAAGATCATCCTAAGGAGGCCTCATATATTTAGAGGGAGGGTGATTGCTCTTTCATGAATCATCAGATAGAGGAGCATTGTAATGTAAACCACGATTCCATTGCTCATAACACAAGAAGCAAGAAGAGAGCTATGGAGCATACTGCCCCCCTTTCTCCTAAGCAGGCCTCAACTTCAAGTGTTACACCTCATACACAAGCAACAAATGAGCAGACAAACACTTCACAACACCAAAGGCAAGGTCCAAGAAATGAGGATGCAAGTGATCCCTATGTTGCTCCATCTCAACCTCTCATGAGTACAGCTCCCAAAGTTTTCGCCAAAATTCCTAATGCACCCTTGAGTGTGGTAGAGAAAATGAAGAAAACCAATGTAAGCATTTCAATGTGGGATGCCGTTTCCACCATACCAATGCAAAAAAGGATGCTGCAACAAGAATTGGAAAAGATTGAACCCAAAGATCAGTCATCTACCATGGAGAGTGACACTAGTTTAGTACAACCAACAGGTGATGTGGAGACAAATAAAAAGGTTAGACCTCCTCCATTCTATGTTTCTCTAATTATAGGGGGCAAATTAGTCCATAATTGCATGATAGATTTGGGGGCTAGTAGCTCAGCAATGCCTAAGTGTGTTGCTGATGCTTTAGGAATGAAATATGAGCCCATTATTAGGGATGTGTTACAACTAGATGGGAGTACTGTCAAAACCGTAGGCATCCTTAGGAATGTGGAAATGGCCCTACATGCATGCCCTGGTTGTACTGTGATTCAAGACATATCTGTTGCTGAAGTCAAGCCCTATTTTGCCATCTGTCTTTCAAGAGACTTCACTGCCCAAATAGGTGGATTCATATCTGTTGATTGGTCTTATATGTCATTTAAGACCAGATATGGGGCCAATGCTTCAATTAGAGTAGAACTTCAAGCCCTTCATCACACTGAACCCTACACCCCCAACTTCATTAATATGAATTGTACTATTCTAGAGATGGATGAAAATTACATAGTAAATGAGCCTACCACCTCCATAGTAGAGATTCCTGATTTCTTCTTAGATGATTGGGCAAATACATGTCAGTTTGAGCCTATGTCAGAAACTCTTGAGACAGGCCTTGGTACATATTGTAGACATGTAAAAATCCTTTAAAAAATAAAGTATTTTTATTTTTTGAAAAAATCCCTAATGACATCATCATTAATTAATTAATTAATTAATTTTTATGCCATTAAATCCCTTTATTTTAATTAAAAATATTTAATTAAGGAATCCCTCCCAAAAATGTTTAAATCTTATTTAAACATTATTTCCTTATTTATTAATTATTTAATTAATAAATTGACCAAAAATCCTAAAATAAATAAAAAAATTATTTTTTGCCCAAAACTTGGCCAATTTCCTTATGACCAATAAACTCTTCCAAAATCTTCTAATCCTTCTTTAATTTTAATTAAAGGCTAATCCCATCATTTCCTACCCCTAATCCCAAATCAAAATATTTAATTAAGATTAAATATTAATCCTCATGTTTATTAAAAAAGTTTTAATAAATATCTCCTCAACCCAAACCCTTGAAATAAATAAAACTTTATTTATTTCCTATAAATCTAATTTATCCTCATCCTAAGAAGTTCTAGACTCTTCTAGAAAGTCTTCATCCTCATCCTAGGAAATTCTAGACTATTCTAGAAAGTCTTTATCCTCATCCAAAGTCTAGACTCTTCTAGAAGATGTCCTTAAACCTAATCCTAATCCCCTCCTAACCTTGTCACATTCCCTAAACATGGGTTAAGAATTACTAACCCAAGCCAAAGTTAACAAATATCTCCTCCTTCACCCACCCTCATTAAATGCCATCCACTTGCCTATCCCTAAGCTAATCCTAAACCATCCTAATCCATCCTCTAATCATTTTCACAAGCCTAAACAAGCTTAAAACCTTCCTAATCAAATCCAAGTCAAAATTTCTCTCATCACCCTCAAAAAATCTCAACCATAAAACTTTATGAAGTCCACTAGGTCATAAATGACTCTTACAAGCCCTTTTATTGCTCTTACAAGTCATTATGAGGGTCTTTATGAAGATTTTATCCCTTGAGCCTACTTTGTTGACTCATCCTTCCCCTTTCTTCCATCCTCTCACCATGTGACATATGTCACTCTTTGATTGGCTATAAGGAAGCACAATCCATGTGCTCTCTTCTCATGCAATCTGAGCCCTCCATGAGCTTTTTCCCATCCTTGCATCTTAGCCCTCAATACCTCAAGGCTCTTGCCTATAAATTGGATCCTTCCCCTTTGTAAAATAACACAATCCATGAAGTAAAGTCATAATTCCATTTTAAGAAGCCATTTTACATCAAAACCATACACTCACACCCAAATTCCAACTCCATTTGAAGCCCTTTTTGAAGCATAAGCTTGAGCATACATCCTATCTATTTAGACAAAGCCACTCAACAAGAGAGCTTCTTATTGAGAGAGCCCATTAATGGCTCATATTATTAGTTGAGAGCTCATCTTAGTCTATCTTGAAGTTTATGAATTTTGTTTAGTTTTTAGAAGCTTTATTTAAATTTGGTTTCTATTAGCATACTAACATTGCTCATATACATTTTGGCACACCCGGTGGGACCCTGCATGGGTCATCTTCATTAGCTTTTTTAGTTAAGTTTTGTATGTCATTTGCTGATTTTGGCTAATTTTACTTGTTTTTGTGATTGGTAGGATTGTATAAATTGGTTTTGTAGGTCCACATGATCATGAAGAAGACAAAGGAACTCATAATCTATCTCATAGTGTTTGCAGATTTTTCAAGCTTATAGGTGGACAAAGAACTTGAAATTATTCTTCCTCTTCTTGTCTATATTCTTCTTATTCCATCTACTACTTCTTCTTCTTCTTGTGGGAGATCTTGGCCATTTTTTTTTAAGGAAGCAAAATCATACACACTTGTTTTTAGTGCTTAAAATGAACCCCCAAATCATACTTAAATCCATTGAAAAATAAAAATTTTCAAAAAAGAAAAAATCTTTTAACAAGTGAAACTAAACCAATCTAATCATTTGAATCCTTGCAACATCAAGGTTTTAGATGCATTCATGCAAAATTAGGAACACTTCATTTTTGGGAATTTAAAAAGAACTTCAAGTTTCCATTTCAAAAGGTTCAAAATCAACACTAAGTGCACACTAAAGTTCTTTTAAAAAATGTCATGAAAACTAAGAGTCCTAAATGGTTGCCAAAAATTGTCCTAAAAGCTTTGTTATTTGTTCCAAACAAATGTCTTATTGCAAAATCTTGAGTGTTTCTTAGGTTTTTCATGCATCAAAACAATCTAGGAATATCATTTTTGGGCTTAAAATATGCAAACTAGAACACAAAATCTTGAATAAAAACCAAAGTCCAAAGAGTCATTTTCACTTTTGAGTAAAAAACAATCTTGAATGATCTAAGGTTAAAACAAAGCTCTTCAAAGTTCTTAAAACAACACACAAAATCTCAATCTTGAATGCTCAAAAGAAAACACTTGAATGTTTAACCACTTGTCTTTGAATGCATGTTGCTAAAATCACTCTTGAATGCCATGGATTAAAATCAAATTTTCCTTGAATGCATGATTAACAAAAAAATTCAATCTTGAATTCTAAGGATCAATTAACCTTTGCAATATCAAACACTTCATTTGGAGCTTCTAAAAATTGAACAAAACAAATCTCTTTTCCACATGCAATCTAGGTAAAGTTTGATTTTTGGACATTTAAGAAACCTTGTTAAGTTAAAATACAAATTTGCAAAAATCAATTTGAGTAGTTCCTTGGACTCACCTCTTTTCTAATCACCCATCAAATATTAACCATTGGTTGCAATCTCAGCACCATTTATGGGGATGGGTCTACTTGAAAAAGGTGTTAAATGTTCCACAATCTAACTCACTCACTTGGTCTTTGAATGTTTGCTTTAACTTTATCAAAATTTTTAAATGATCAAAATTCTAGATTAAATCGATCACACTTCAAGTTTGGGCACTAAAATTGAACAACAACTGACGTGGAGAGCCTCTGGGTGCGCGCTTGAAATCGAATCTCACACACTTTTGTTTTGGGCTTAAAAAAAACTCACACTCAATCTTGAATGCCTTAAAGAAAATTAATCGATACTTGACATGGAGGGCCTCTGGGCATGCGAGTTTGCTTTTGTTGACCCTAACTCTTCTTATTGTTTGCATTCTTCGATCGATTTACTTTTGTTGGTGCTTCAAGTTGGAATTGAACATTATCTCTTAAACATGAGTGCTTGCAAAGTCTAGATTAGCACACATAAGAGTCAGTTGGTAAAAGAACAAGTGTGTTTTTTAGCCCAAGGTCATCCAAGTCTTCTCTCCCCTTGTCGTCTTTCGAGGCCATCTAGGATCCAAAACCTTGTTTCTTTTTAGGAGGCCTACTTGGGGATTTCATCACCCCTTGGACGACCTGAACTCCAGCATTTTGGCGGAGTATAAGAATCAGGAGGTGAATCAAAAGACACCTCTCTTGGGATCAAGATTTTGTCACTCGGGCTAAGCCTCAAGGAACTTTATACCTTTGAGAAGTGAAAGAGGAGAAGTGGGTTACCACTCCTCTCAGCTGTGTGACATCTTTTTGGTCTCATCTATGGATTTGGGCCTCACGTACCTTGGGTATATCGAGGACTCCTTAGCTAAACCAACTGTCAGCCTTGTAGACAACCATCTAGGATGTTAATGTGTTTGAGGTGACTGATCGAAATATTTGTAGAACATACACACTCCTTGGCACAAGTATCACTTTTTGAGAATCAAAAAATTCTATCTGGTTGTTTCTATCTATTGCTTGATCTTTTATTTGTTGAATGAATGTTTGCCAAACTTGGTCAATCCTAGCTTAGGGCATACTTAGCATAGTCACTGCCTATTCCAGAAGTTGAACAAGTTGAAGCAAAAACAACCAAGATCTCTCAAAGCCAAACAGATTTATGAATTGATGTCAGAGCAACCCAAACCCAAACAGAAGTTCCACAAAGTTAAACTCAAACCATCTCTAGCATACCAAGAACTTTCAGCCAAGAGAAAAGAAATAACACCAAGCCCACGAATTGCCAAACTCCACAAAGCAGAGGACAAAGCTACCGAAAAAGTACTTCAATAGGCCTGGTTAGAGCGCAACATCAAATTTAGCCAACATCCAGGAGTTAATCTTGCTTATGCCTTACCAACTAGGCATGATTTCTATGATTAGACACCCTTGTTTCTCCACATCTTCTTGGATAAGCTTCAATTTAGAGTCATCTTTGTAGAAAAGCCAGCCATCTTAGGTTATCCCCTTAAGCATTGTTAGCCCATTCATCTCATTTAGAACCAAACCATCTAGCCAGCAATCAAAACCCCACATCCAAGCCTTCAAAATTGTTGTCACTTTTTCCAAAAGTTTGCCACTCCTAAAATCTTCCAAATCCATCAATCTCACCAAGGTTATCCCTTTGACAGAGCTTTGTCTAGGGTAATCCAGCTTTGTCACTTGTTATCCCTCATCACCTTGAGCTATAGGTTGGGATCCACAAGTGGTCAATCTCATGTTCTTCCTAAAGGATCATTAGTCTATCCTTAAGTTGACACAATCACCACCAAGCTTGCACATAGGAAAGAAGACCTTTCGTGCTTTGGCAACATATCTTTGAAGTTGGAATCTCCAACCCAATCCTCTTTAGGTTTTGTCATATAGCTTTTCCTTAACCTAGGAAATCATTTGCATAGAGAAGCCTTCCCCCTTTTGCATCCATCAACATTATTGCATCTCATCCCTAGGAGCATTTTTCATGCCACCTATCACTCACTTAGCCAAGAAGAAAGAAACAATGGAGCCCTATCATTTGGATCGAACAACCTCATCCCCCTTGAGCACTCAGCCATCCTTCAGCCCAGAGAAAGCTATGCCATCATCTAATGACATTGAAGCTTTCATGAACCAACCAAGAAATGCAATATTGGTAAATGCCATTATAGACAAGAACAAAGAGACAATCATGGCTAATTTTCGAAGGGACAATGTAGGAACCTTTGACTTTGGAAGACCCCCTCCATTATCAGATCCATCTCACCCATTTTTTGGGCAGCTACCACCACCCATAGGCTCTTATGATCCAAATTATCCTCAATATATGCCAAAAGAAGAGCCTCCAGCCAATCCATATGATCCAATAGACCCAAACATACCATCATCCACCCAAGTTGAAATCTCCATGCCGCAAGCCAACCCAGCCACATCCACTCCATCCTTGGTTCATACCTCTCCGCTCCAAACCCCCTTTACCCAAAACACCTCACCGTTCACCCCCTTCACTATTGTTGCTGCTACTCCCCAACCCAGCCTTCCAAATCTAGCCATCTCCCAAATCAGTGCTAGCATCTTTGGCCAACCTTAGCAATATACAATAGGGATGCCACCCATGGGGCCAAGTAATCAACCTTTCATCACCCCCAGCTTGTTCACTACAGCCCAAAGCACAATCCCATCATTTCCATTAGGTCTTGGGAGCTCAGTGTCATCAGCCACAAATCCACAAGCTACTACCCTCACTCCACAAAGCTATCAAACCCCACAAGCTACTGCCAATTTTCTACCAAGCTCCCAAGTAAACCCAGCTCCCGCCACCACTCTACCAAGCTTTCAAATCCAGCCACCAAGCTATCAAACCCCGTCAGTTCCATTCCCAAGCTTTCAATTCCCACCACCTCCACCACCAACTAATCCATTACCTCCTATTACCAACTACTTTTCAATGCCACTTCTAGGAGGTAATCCACCAATCCAGCCAACCACCAATTATTTGCAGATACCATCCACAATGGGCGCACAACCCACATACCTTGGTCAAACCCCACAAGCCCCTTGATCCTTTCCCCAAGCTTCATAGCCATCTTATACCTTACCTCCACAAAGCAATCCATTTATCCCATAGCCAACTTATGTTCCTTAATCCCAACCTCAAATCCCATATCAACAGCAAGCCTCGCAGCACATGCAGCAATATGCGCCACCTCCCGCTCAGCAACCTGTCATCCACCATGTAGCTGCCCAAACAATGTACAATCCCTATTAGTAAATCCCTCATAGCCATCCATATTTAGTGGCCCCATCCAGCACATACCTACCTGAA
Source organism: Cupressus sempervirens (assembly GCA_028749045.1). Lineage (NCBI taxonomy): Eukaryota > Viridiplantae > Streptophyta > Pinopsida > Cupressales > Cupressaceae > Cupressus > Cupressus sempervirens. The sequence continues at coordinate 834,646,666 of CM053789.1, read as the reverse complement.
GGCACTCCTACATTGGGGGCACCCCAGCCATCACCTATCAATTCAGAATGGGAGCAAATGAAGATAGCTCTGAAAGCCATCCAAGAAGGGAATGATCCGAAGAAATTCAAGTTTGAGAATGTGTGTCCTTACCCATTTGATAGAGCCATTACCATGACACCATTTCCCAAACACTTTGAGGTACCCAAATTTGACAAATTCTGAGGAAAAGGAGACCCTGTCACACAAATCAAAGAATTTTACATGCACTACAAGGACGTAGCATACAATGATGTCTTCCTCTTGCGCCTTTTTCCCAAAAGCTTGGTTGGACCAGCTCTTGAATGGTTTTATAGAATCCCCTATGGCACAATTAAAAACTTTTCTGAATTATCTGAGGCATTCATAGCCCAATATGCCCATCTTGTTGAAACAGAGCTATCAATAGTTGACTTTGTCCACACTAAGCAAAAAGGTGGAGAAAGCCTTGCTGAATACCTGCAAAGATGGAAAACTCTTACCACCTGCATATCCTGCACCTTGCCAGAGTGCCATGTGGTGAAAATGTTTATTGATAATGGCCATCCTAGCTTGGCTCACCACATGACCATGAACTGTTTGCAGACCTACAAAGATATCAAAGAGAAAGGAATGATCCTTGAGCAAGGACTCATTAAAGATGGTGTGGTCAAGATTTACAAGGAAGCCAACCAAAATCAATCAAATTCCAATGACAAGTCTAGGTATTGGAACAAAAAAAAGCACATTGCAACAGATGGCGTCACTGACACCAGAAATGTGAATATTGTTGGTCCTTCTCAAAACCTGTCTAACCCACCATATCAACCAAACAATCAAGAAGCTATCAATTACCAACAACATAATCACCAAAGCTATCAAAACCACAATCCAAGATGCAACTTTCAAGGGTCTAGCAATCAAGCTAATGCCATCAATGTAGTTTCAGGACAAAAGCCTAGATTCCAACCTACACCTAGAAACTATACACCCCTAGGTGAGCCATTGGATGTCATTTTTGAGAAATTAGTCAAGGAAAACCTCATCAAATTTCCTCCTACCCAGCAAATTGACCCAAGCCAATCCAAAGCTGCATGGTACAAAGATAATGAGTACTACAAATTTCATAGGGTAAAAGGTCACACTACCCTCAGATGCATGAAACTAAAAGACTGTGTGCAGGACCTCATTGATCGGAAGGAAATCACTGTTGGTGCCCAAACCTCTCCCAATGCAGGCTTACAGATCTATCAAAATGCTTTTCCTCCACACCACAACCAAAATCTTAGAAAAGCACCTATCCAAACCAACAACAACAACACCAACAACCGTCAGCCAAACCAACAGCATGGGAAGAACAATGAACACACTTAATCCTATATAGACTATGGTAGCCTTATAGGTTGTATATCCGAGAAAGAGCCTTCTGTCAATGTTATCAATATCCAAGGACCAAACAATGAGTGTGCAGTCAGCACTCGAAGAGCGTGATTTAACATCGCAGGCCCACCCGTTCCACCAGCACCATCAGCTCCATCAAAAAGCCAGTACAATATCTTGGAACACCTTGGGAACATGCTAGCCCAAATCTCAATTTTAGACCTTCTTCGCACTGGTCTTGTGTACAAGAACATCCTTGACAGTGCTCTCATAGAATCTTGTGTCCCTTCAGATATCAATGCTACTAATTTTCATAATGTTGTTGGACACCTATCCTCCTCATGTGCCCTATCTTTCAAGCCCACCGACATACCCGTGGTCGAGCCAGATCACACCCTTCTGCTTCGCATAGCCATCATGGTATCCAACTTTGCTGTGAAAAGAGTAATGATAGATAATGGATCAGCCTTGAATATTTGCACCCTAAAATTCATAAAACAAGCTGGGTATACTAAGGCAGATATCATCAGTGAGGTTATCACCATCAAAGCTTATGACAACTTGGAAAGAACCACAGAAGGAACTATTTTGCTGCCAATCAAAGTTGGGCCAGTCATCCAAGAGACACTCTACCATGTTATTGATCTAAACCTACCATTTAACATCCTCCTTGGTCGCCCATGGATTCATGCCATGAAAGCCATTCCATCCACTTACCATCAGTGCGTCAAATTTCTGCATCAAGGCACTGAGGTAACCATCCATGCCGATCCAGAACCCCTTTCTTACTGCAATGCAGTTGAAGCTTCATATATAAACCATTGCCCTAGAATTGATATCGGCACATCCATCACCAGCTCATCCCACACTTATAATAACCCAGAAACCATCCTTGCCTCTACCTTGTCTACTGTGAAGATCAATAACAAAGGTTGTGGAGAGTATAGTCTGTCAGATGCATTTGCTGTTGGGGCACTCCCACTTGATCCACATGCCCATGGATGACTAACATATCACAAAGCTAAGGAGATTCCACCTCCTCGATACAAACAGTTTGGCCCAACAACCTTTGTATCCTCGAAAATCCCTCTTCATGAGGAGCTCACTCCAGATATCAACAAATGGTTACATAAGGATGCACCTCAAAGAAATCAAGCACGCCTTGATCACTTCAGCCAAAAGTATCCCCAAGAACATAAGATCATCACTAACAAATGGAACTATCAATGGTGGTCTGGGACCAGAAGAAAGAGGCATGCAGTGCCCCATCGACGCACACAAGTGGGAATCAAAGTCAGGTCTTGGCTTTGGCATACACACAACTGGGGGCACCAATGAGAATGGTCACGCTTTTTCAAACATTCACCTCAACCTTGTCAAAATTGAAGACATTCCTGAGGAAGTTGAAAAGAGAGCCTACGACGATATCCTAGACCAAATCTCCCTCGGAGACTCTGTTTTCTAAGAACTATCCATCCACCTCATTGACCTACCGCTCGCCCATCCACAACTCATAGATTGGGACCAACCAAGTGTCATACACATCGATGAGTTCACATCAGAGGAGGCACTTCTAAGATTCATGGGAGCTGAAACTCCTCACAAGAAAAAAAAGCTAGATTCTGCCTATATCTACAAGCTAGATCCCAAGGGGTATTTTGAAGAAAATCCCCAACCTAGTTCCAATACACCCAAAACTGGAACTAAGGTGAATCAGAGACTAGCTAAGGCAACGAAGAGAACCCCTCAGCAAGAAAATCCAGAGCCACAAGAAGAACATGAGGATTTAGCATTGCCTCCTCAAGATAATCGACCAGAGGTGTCTTCTATTCTAATTAAGGATACTCGAGAAGTAAACATTGGTTCATCAGACATCCCCAGACTTGTTCACATTGCTGCATCCCTATCACAAGACCAAGATGACCTCCTCTTTGAGGTCTTAAGAGAGAACATTGGCCAATTTGCATGGTCATATCAGGAAATGCCAGGACTTGATCCAAAGCTTGTAGTTCATCATCTTGCAGTTGATCCAAAGATCAAGCCCGTCAGACAAAAGCTTAGAAAAATGCACCCCGAGGTGGCATTATTGGTCAAAGATGAATTAGAAAGAATGTTAGCTACTAAGGTTATCCGACCTATTGACTACTCAGAGTGGATCTCCAACATGGTCCCTCTCACTAAACCTTCCGGTGACATCAGAATCTGCACCGATTTTAGATATCTTAACAAAGCTTGTCCAAAAGATGATTTTCCCTTGCCCAACATAGTTATGATTGTAGATCTTACAGCTGGATATGAAATTTTGTCCCTCATGGATGGATTTTCTGGGTATAATCAAATCAAGATTGCAGAAGAGGATCAGCATAAGACAGCATTCACTACCCCTTGGGGAACCTTTTGCTACAACATGATGCCTTTTGGCCTAAAGAATGCTGGGGCTACCTATCAAAGAGCTATGACAACCATCTTTCATGATCTCATCCATAGCATTTTGGAGGATTATGTGGATGATATCTTGGTCAAATCTCATACCTTCATGGATCATCCTGCTGACCTAGAGAAAGTCTTTGATAGGTTATCTAAATATCATCTCATGCTGAATCCCAAGAAATGTGTCTTTGGGGTCACATCTGACAAGCTTCTAGGCTTTATAGTTTCTAAACAAGGTATAGAGATCGACCCCAAGAAGGTCAAGGCTATCTTAGACATGCCTCCTCCCCAGACACTACGACAGCTTCATTCTCTTCAGGGAAAGCTTCAATCTGTTCGGCACTTCATCTCCCAACTTGCAGATAAGTGTACACCATTTTTAAATTTACTGAAGAAGGATGAGAACTTCAAGTGGGATTCTTTATGTCAGCGCAGCTTCGACCATCTCAAGAAGTATCTCATCAATCCCCCTATCTTGGTTCCACCAGTTCCTGGTCGTCCCCTGATTTTGTACATATCAGTAACACCTACTGCTCTAGGGGCACTTCTAGCACAGCTTGATGACTACAGCAGAGAAAGAGCCATCTACTACATTAGTAGAACCCTAGTTGGTTATGAACTCAATTACACTCCTATGGAAAAAGCTTGTTTGGCAGTTGTTTTCTCAACTCAAAAGCTTTGCCATTACATGCTAAGTCATACCATCCAACTAGTCTCCAAGATTGACCCTCTCAAGTATATGCTCTCTAGAACAGCACTTACAGGCCTTTTGGCCAAATGGGTTATGCTCCTTAGTGAATTTGACATCCAGTATGTGGATAGAAAGGCAATCAAAGGGCAAGCTATAATAGATCACCTAGCTGATGCACCTCTAATAGATGCTTATCCATTGATCACAGAATTTCCAGATGAGCATATCTGTCTAATTGAAGAAAAACCCCCATGGAAACTTTATTTTGATGGCTCATACACATCTCATGGATCAAGGGCAGGAATATTGTTGGTCACACCTCAAGGAGATTACATTCCAAAAGCCTTCAAGCTACAATTCCCTAGCAACAACAATATAGTTGAATATGAGGCCCTCATAGCAGGATTAAAGATAGCTGCAGAATGAAACATTATTGAGCTACAAATCTTTGGCGATGCTCAGCTCATCATCAAGCAAGCCCTAAATGAATATCAAACCAAAGATGAAAAGCTATTACCCTACAAAGAGCTAGTTGATTAGCTAACCCAACATTTTACAAAGCTTCAGTTTACACAAGTGCCTCGAATACAGAACAAAGCAGTAGATGCTATGGCTACTATAGGCTCGCTCTTGGAAATTCCCCAAGCAGCTACACAGTATGAGTTTTTAGTGGAGCAGCTCCTCACACCTGCCTATGCGAATGAGGATTCAAACCGTGTTTGTATCTTGGTTGGTCCCCAATCCCCTTGGTATCATGAGATTCACGCTTACCTTAACGATGGTATCATATCCCCTCACCTCACACGTACCCAACGCCAGAACCTCATCTGAAAATCATCCCGCTATGTTATCATAGCCAATACCCTATATCGTCAGGGTTATCATGATACTCTCTCTCGATGTTTAGACCAAAATGAGGCCGCGATGGTGTTAAAGGAAGTACACTCTGGACTTTGCGGTGCCCACATGAGTGGTATTGTCCTAGCGCGACAAATTCTTAGAGCAGGCTACTATTGGCCTACCATTAAAGAAGACTCCTATGACTTTGTCAGAAAGTGTCTCCCATGTCAGCAGCATGCAAATCTTGTGCACGCTCCAGCACAGGATCTACAGCCTATTGCACCACCTTGACCTTTCGCTTGTTGGGGCCTTGATCTAGTTGGAACTATCACACCCCTCTCATCTGATGGACATAAATGGATAATAACAGCTACAGACTATTTCACTAAATGGGTGGAAGCAGTCCCCCTAGTCTCAGCTACAGGAGTTCAGGTCTCCAAGTTCATCTTGTACCACATTGTTTGCCGCTTCGGCATCCCATCCACCATCTTCACTGACCACGGAGGTAACTTTGAAAATCTCAACATGGAAGAATTATGCACTTCCCTCTGCATCCATCACCACTTTTCTAGCCCATATTTCCCACAAGGTAACGGCCAGGCAGAGGCAACTAACAAAACCCTCCTCAAAATTCTAAAGAAAGTTGTCAATGATTCCGACCGTGATTGGAACCTACAAATAAATCCAGCCCTATGGGCCTATCGAACTTCCTTCTATACATCCACAGGCACAACTCCATACTCCCTAGTCTATGGTGCCAAAGTGGTACTACCTATAGAGGTTGAACTTCCCTCCTTGCGCATATCTTTGCAAGGGCAAATATCAGATGAAGAATATAGAGTAGCTCGACTCACCCAGCTAGATCTCTTAGACGAGAAGCGACAACAAGCCTATGATTATCTCATAGTCTATCAAACTCATCTCAAAAGGAATTTCAACAAGAAGGTGCTTCCATGACACTTTCAGCCAGGTGACATGGTCCTCAAAGAAAACATGAAAGTCTAAGTAGATCGAGAAAAGAAAGGCAAGTTTGAACCTACATGGCTTGGTCCTTCTGTTGTCACTACTTCCTTTGGCTTCGGAGCTTATCAGCTATCTACACTAGAAGGAGAACTCTTGAATGATCCTACTAACATCATTCATCTCAAGAAGTTCTATGCTTGAAGATCTTTGGTATACCCAGCTTTTGAAAAATACAAAAGAAAAAAAATAGTAAAGAGAAATAAGCGTCCAATGGTGAAAACTTGGCAATTCAAGCACCTTGGATAGGTACCTTGGTGAAAACCTGGTAATTCAGGCACCTTGTGTACTAAAGACTAATCCATTATCTATCACTATCCTATCCCTCATCCATTCACCCACCATCCCATAAGACACACTTGCTTGTTCCCTTGGTGTTCCAACCAAATATCCAAAATCTGATGAAGCTTGTAAATACCTCCTGTACAGCTTGTAAATCTTGTACCAAAGCTTGTATTATACCTTGTAAATCTTGTACCATACCTTGTCTATCTGAATCTTGTCCAAGGTTTGTACCATATTCCAGCCTATAAATAATCCTGTATCCTAGCTTGTATACTATCACGTGCACACACCAAACCCCATTTTCACTTAAGCTTTTCACAAACCATCTACCTATCCACCTATCACCTATTATAGACATCCCATCCTTCACAAACATTTCCATCTCACAAAAACCAAAACATGAACAAACTTGTACATTTGTAACATATCTTGGTCCATCAGCTTGTACATCCTCTTTAGCTTAGTACCATTGTATCTATCCAGCATCCGTCTCTCCTACCCTAGCTGATGCATCAGTATCTATTTGAATCACTCATCACTCTTAGCTTTAGGGATCCACAATCCTAGTCTTAGGGATCCACCAATCCAAATCAATCCACCAAGCCTCATCTTTCGAGATCCACAATCCTAGTCCTAGGGATGTCTGAAACCCATCTTCTGCCAATCTAACTCTTTGAAATCCTGTTGCATCAGCTTTATAATCCCCTCATCCATCTCCCTATCCTGGATTCTTTTTTATAGCGCTCTACTCCTTCATCCTCTGCAATCCATGAGATCTTAAGCTTGCTTCCTCTTGTGCCTCTGATTCTCCCTTTATCATTCTCCCATAGTAAGAGTTTGAGCTAACTAAACTTATTCTCTTAATCCAATCTGAGTCTCCTTGCTCATCCGAGATTCTTGTACTTTTCAAGAAGCAATCGAGCCTCGCTTTCTCTCCCCGCTACCTTCTTGAGGGGGCATCTCACAGTCCATTCTCTCCTCTTCTACTCTAGCCTTGGGCATCTTATTTTCTTATCTTTGATGCCATGCCACTTGCGGCATCACATCAAAGAGGGGCAAAATGTAGACACCTAAAAATCCTTTAAAAAATAAAGTATTTTTATTTTTTGAAAAAATCCTTGATGACATCATCATTTATTAATTAATTATTTAATTAATTTATTAATTAATTTTTATGCCATTAAATCCCTTTATCTTAATTAAAACTATTTAATTAAGGAATCCCTCCCAAAAATGTTTAAATCTTATTTAAACATTATTTCCTTATTTATTAATTAATAAATTGACCAAAAATCCTAAAATAAATAAAAAAATTATTTTTTGCCCAAAACTTGGCCAATTTCCTTATGACCAATAACCTCTTCCAAAATCTTCTAATCCTTCTTTAATTTTAATTAAAGGCTAATCCCATCATTTCCTACCCCTAATCCCAACTCAAAATATTTAATTAAGATTAAATATTAATCCTCATGTTTATTAAAAAAGTTTTAATAAATATCTCCTCAACCCAAACCCTTGAAATAAATAAAACTTTATTTATTTCCTAAAAATCTAATTTATCCTCATCCTAAGAAGTTCTAGACTCTTCTAGAAAGTCTTCATCCTCATCCTAGGAAGTTCTAGACTATTCTAGAAAGTCTTTATCCTCATCCAAAGTCTAGACTCTTCTAGAATATGTCTTTAAACCTAATCCTAATCCCCTCCTAACCTTGTCACATTCCCTAAACATGGGTTAAGAATTACTAACCCAAGCCAAAGTTAACAAATATCTCCTCCTTCACCCACCCTCATTAAATGCCATCCACTTGCCTATCCCTAAGCTAATCCTAAACCATCCTAATCCATCCTCTAATCATTTGCACAAGCCTAAACAAGCTTAAAACCTTCCTAATCAAGTCCAAGTCGAAATTGCTCTCATCACCCTCAAAATATCTCAACCATAAAACTTTATGAAGTCCACTAGGTCATAAATGACTCTTACAAGCCCTTTTATTGCTCTTACAAGTCATTATGAGGGTCTTTATGAAGATTTTATCCCTTGAGCCTACTTTGTTGACTCATCCTTCCCCTTTCCTCCATCCTCTCACCATGTGACATGTGTCACTCCTTGATTGGCTATAAGGAAGCACAATCCATGTGCTCTCTTCTCATGCAATCTGAGCCCTCCATGAGCTTTTTCCCATCCTTGTATCTTAGCCCTCAATCCCTCAAGCCTCTTGCCTATAAATTGGATCCTTCCCCTTTGAAAAATAACACAATCCATGAAGTAAAGTCATAATTCCATTTTAAGAAGCCATTTTACATCAAAACCATACACTCACACCCAAATTCCAACTCCATTTGAAGCCATTTTTGAAGCATAAGCTTGAGCATACATCCTATCTATTTAGACAAAGCCACTCAACAAGAGAGCTTCTTATTGAGAGAGCCCATTAATGGCTCATATTCTCAATTGAGAGCTCATATTAGTCTATCTTGAAATTTATGAATTTTGTTTAATTTGTAGAAGCTTTATTTAAATTTGGTTTCTATTAGCATACTAACATTGCTCATATACACATATTGCATAATAGAGAGGGAGGCTCAAGTTCCTGATCTTGTTGGAGCTAATGATGACATAAGTGGAATATGGAGTATGTACTTTGATGGCTCAAGGAATAGAAATGGATCAGGGGCTGGTGTTATGTTGATCTCTCCTGCACAAATAAGATACTACTTCTCTTTTAGGCTCCAATTCAGTTGTACCAATAATGTGGCCGAGTATGAATCTTTGATCCAAGGTCTCCTACTTGCCCAAAAGAGGGGAATTCAAGCCTTGAAAGTATATGGAGATAGTGAGTTGGTAGTGAACCAAGTGAGAAATCAGAATATCACCAAAAATGGCCTGCTCAAGTCTTACAAACACAGAGTCTGGGATTTGCTTGAGGGTTTCCAAGCATTTAATATCCAGAGCATTCCTAGGAAAGAAAACAAATATGCTAATAGACTTGCAGCAGTGGGTGCATCTTATGATGTGCCAGGGAATCTTGAGGAAGAGAAGAAGCAACAAATAAAGGTGGTAGTAAGGCCTACTGTTCCTAATAATAATACTCATTGGTAAGTGTTTGAGTCTGATGAGCAGATTGTGAGTTTCTTGCAGAATGAAGCATAATTTTCAGAAAGAAATCAGTCAAGACTACAAGATCAGTATGGTGATCAGATCATTCACCTTAGTTCCAACGAGTTGCCCAAGGGTCTCATTACCTTGGAGAGTGTCTTTAATCTTGATGATCAAACAAGAGGCAAAGGAATGAATCTAGCTGCAGAAAAAGATGATCATGCCCTAGTTACAATTGCTAATGGAAAATCTCTTAACATGGGGAAGGTATGTTCTGAGACTGAGCAAGAAAATTTCATTCATGTATGTCAAGAATTTAATGATGTGTTTTCTTGGACATATGATGACTTAAAGGGGTTTGACCCTAGATTTAGTTGATAGGGTCAAACCAGTAAGGCAAAAATAGAGGCCAGTGAATCTTAAGATTGAACCTTTAATGAGGAAGGAACTATCCAAGTTGATTGAAGCTAACATAATTTTTCCTATCAAACACTCATCATGGGTAGCTAACCTTGTCCCTGTAAGGAAGAAGAATGGAGAGATCAGATTGTGTGTGGACTTTAGGGATCTTAATCAGGCTTCCCTTAAAGATCACCATCCTCTCCCTTCTATGGAGAAAATTCTGTCGAAGGTCAGCGGGTCAAGGATGTTCTCTTTTCTTGATGAATTTTCTAGTTATAACCAAGTGTTCGTTAAAGAATCTGACAGATATAAGACAACATTTACTACTAAATGGGGCACCTATGCTTATTACAAAATGCCATTTGGACTAACAAATGCACTTGCCACATTCCAAAAGGCAATGGAGGTGGCTTTCAAAAGATTAATTGACAAGTTTGTCTTAGTATACCTTGATGATATAATTGTACATTCCAGGAATGTAGAAGATCATCTTGATCATTTGAGATAGGTATTTCTAAGATGTAGGGAGTTTGGGGTTTCCCTCAACCCAGCCAAGTGTGTCTTTGCTACAAGCCAAGGAAAATTACTGGGACACATTGTATCTAAGGATGGATTGACCATTGATCTAGAAAGAACAAAAGCGATACTTGCCCTTCCTCTCCCTAAACACAAGAAGGGGCTGCAAAGTTTCCTTGGTAGGATAAATTTTGTAAGAAGGTTTATTCCTAATCTTGCCATCATGGTGAAACCCCTTACAGCCATGCTTAAGAAAGATATGGTCTTCTCATGGACCAACGAGGGGAAGGAGAGTTTTGAAGAGATCAAGGCAGCCATAGCCTCAGACCCCACTCGCATGAACCCAAAATTTGAGGAAGATTTCATCCTCTACACTTTAGGTGGTGAGTCAAGTATTTCTACTGTCTTGACTCAGACAAATGACAAGAATGAGGAGCAGCCCATAGCCTTATTTAGTGAAGGACTCAAGGAATATGAAGATAAGTATAGCTTTGTTGAGAAGCAAGCCCTTGCAGTCATTAGAGCCTTGAAGAAATTTAGATACCTCTTATCCCACAATAGGATCCATTTGTTGGTGCCCCATGCGAGTGTAAAAGACTTCTTGTTAAGCAAAGATATCAGTGAGAAGAGGGCTGGATGGATCACTAGGGTAATGGAATATGATGTTGATATTGAGATTACCAAATTGGTAAGAGGGAAATGATTATGCAAAGAAATGTTATCAAGTTAGGATTCAGATGAAGGGACTGCTATGGTAATAACAGAGCAGCAGGAGGTAAGAAATGGTAATGGTCCTAGGAGCTGGATGGATGACATGAGAAACTTTTTATCAGGGAATGGATACCCTCAGGGATTGGACAGAGCTAAAAGAAGACAATATAGGCTGCAGTCCATTCCCTATGTTGTGATTGATGATATCCTATTCAGGAGGGATTTTAATGGGACCCTATTGAGATGTTTTGAAGAGGATCAGGTTGAGAGGATGATTAAAGAACTTCATGATGGCCCTGATGGTGGCCACTTCTCTGCAAGAACAACCGCCATGAAGATCATGAGGGCTAGATATTATTGGCCATCTCTATTCCATGATTGTTATAGGTATGTGAGAAAATGTGATAAATGTGCTTTTTTCTCAGGCAAATAGAGACTTGCAGCTCTTCCTCTTCATCCTATTCAAGTGGATCAGCCCTTCACCCAATGGGGGTTGGATTTTATAGGCCCCATTAATCCTCCATCTAGTATAGGTCATAAATGGATCTTGGCTACTACCGATTATTTCACAAGGTGGACAGAGGCAGTTGCCTTGAAGGATGCTACAGAGCCATCAGTTGTTGAATTCCTTGATGGAATTGTATCTAGGTTTGGTGCTCCTTCTACTATCATCTCAGATAATGCCAAATCTTTTGTTGGAACTCAGATTTGTGCATGGGCAATGAGTCACAACATCTATCTGAGCACATCATCGAACTACTATCCTCAAGGTAATGGTTTGGCTGAATCCTCAAATAAGAATCTGATCAGAATCATAAGGAGAATGATAGAAGACAATCAGAGGGTCTGTCATAAAAAATTAAGAACTGCTCTGTGGGCTGATAGGATAACACCCAAGAGATCTATTGGAAATTCACCTTTTGTGCTGGTATATGGTAGGGAGGCTAGAATTCCAATCTCGTTGGAATTCCCATCCTTGGAGTTGACTCATCAGCTGGAATTGGTTGAAAATAGTTCCATGTCAGTGAGAATGGCAGAGTTGATTGAACTGGAAGAAAAGAGAAACAAAGCTATGCAAACCCTGGAGATACACCAGCAGCAGATGAAGAAGAGTTTTGATAAGAAGGCAAGGGCCAGAACCTTCAGAGAGGGAGATTTAGTTCTCAAGTGGGACTCAGACAGAGAAAAACTAGGAAGGCACTCCAAATTTGATCCACTATGGAGTGGCCCTTATCTGATCTCCAGTTGCAAACAGGCCAATGTGTTCCAGCTAAGCAGGCCAAATGGCAAAATTTTTCCCATTCCAGTTAATGGGATTCATCTAAAGCCCTGTTTCTGAAGGTTGTGAATCCATGTACATAGTTAGTCTAGTCGCTTCCTGTTGTTCTTGTTTTGCAATAAGTGCGCGTGCACATGGCTCACTTCTTGAGTCGCCAGTTTCTGAAGTTTTGACAAGTCTCAAGTTGCTGAGGAAGTTTCTGTTTTTGTCTCCAAGTCGCAGAGACAGAGCCAGAGTTTCAAGGGTTTTCAATGTTTTGATTTTCCTCATTAAGGGTTAGGGTTTCTTGCAGCCCTCAGTTTTGTACCTTCTAGGTCCTCTTTTTCGACTCCATGGCCCAATGGATCATTCTCAGGCACTGGTCATGCATTGAGCAAGCTCATGCCCCCTGCGAGTCACCAGAAGTGTTACCTCTGGTTTTACCGCCAAGGATTTAAATTTGAATGCGTGGCTCATGCAACGGTTAGTCTCGAATTAGTATTTAATGCTACGACTTGTGAGTTTCTGGCCGTCAGATTTAAGCGGTACCGATGGGTTGCACCATCGCACTATAAAGGAAATGCCCAATATTTATGATAGCACGATGATGCCCTGTCGAAACATTGCAGGGGTGGGTCCGACGTTTGGCAGGTCAGAAAAGTTCTTTGATGCCCTTGGCGCTATATCGTATTTTGGCTAGAAAATCTCCATAGCGCCATAGCACTCAGTGGAAATATTCACAGCAGTGAGTTCCAATGACCAGTAGAATCAGGTGTCGTGGTGACAAATCAGAAGGAACCACGTGTGCCAGGTCAGAGTTTCTGTCAGCACGGCTAACACAGTTAGGGTTTATGATCACTACCATCAGATCAGCTCGGATCAACGGTAAGTGCCATCTTGCTATGGTAGAGATGCACAGATTTTATCATGGTGACATAGCGACCATCTACCACGTGGATCGACATGGGCCAGGTCTCACCAAGGATTGCCAGGTGTCATTCAAAGTTCGGTTGCAGATCGCAGAGTACGGCAGGTCAGAAGTTTCACGGCAGTGGGCAAACAAGTTTCATGACCTAGAGGTTTCAAAAAATGGCGAGGTGCCATGGCACCAATGGAAAACCAATGCCTTTTCCAATGGCACCATAGCACCCAAATAGAAAGTTCACCATGGCGAGGAATGATCAGGTAGATGGGTCTCGTCAGTACTCTGCAGTGCAATTTGTCAGCCCAGCATCAGGATAGCGAATCGGATGGGGACACGTGTAAATTTTAGGGTCTTGGGTTGCCAGCTGGTGTTTCGTCAAACCAAGTAGGGAAGTGCCATGTGCATGAGTCAGTGCACAGCATACAGCGGGCCCAGTGGTCTCAGAAGGAATGGCGAGTCTTCACGATCGTCAGATCTGTAGGGATCTATGACTAGCGTTGTCTCGCTATCAAGAACTGCCCGGTAGTTAACATCAGTGACATAGCACCCATTTGCCACGTGTCCTGGCGAGGCCACATTTCATGCTGTCGGTGCAGTTAGATTTAAGTAACCAACAGACCAATGAGGAGACGTCACGTATCAGCGGGCCCGACGAATCAATAGAGAAGGAGGGTCGTGGGAGGTCAAGTTTTGTGACTGTTAGATTGGAAATGGATCGGCGGTAGGCACCATCTCACCATGGTGAAGCTGCAGGGTTTTTTAGCATAGCGAATTGGCACCCTTTCACCATGTGTCGATGTGGTCAAGTCTCGCTAGGATGCGTCGCTGAGGTGGTGCCAAACAGGATGGGCCCAGTCGTGGATTGGAAGGTCCATGGCGAATCAGGAATCACCATACATGCCAGGTCAAGGCATGCACATGTCATGAGACCAGCTTCTTGACGCGACCAGCACGTTGTAGGGGCGAGTTCTACACCGTCAGATCTACGAAGATCGACGACGGGCGCTACCTCGCTATGGAGAAGCCACACGAATTTAATGATAGCAAGTTAGCGCCCGTGCACTGCGTGTCCTCGTAGGCTTGGATTTGGAAGCACAGTAAGTAAGATGGTTAACGGATGGTGGTCATTGCGATCATCATAGTCGACGTAGCGGTTAGCATGTGGTTGTGGTCAGATGGTAAAGGTGGTGCGGTCAAGTTGAAACCCTTAGGCGCTATGGCGCTATTGAGACCTTCAAAGACTTTTCTGATAGCGACGTAGTGCCTAGTCACACGGAAAGGGTGGTAAGCGCCCAGTCAAATGTAAAGGGATTGCCAGGGTGGCGAGATTGAAGGTGTGATTGGCCTGCATGGCCCAGTTGGCTCGTTGAGCTTGTTGACTGATCGATTTTGATGGATGCACGAATCATGAATAATGAGAAATCCGGGTTTTGCCACAATCTAATGGTGTGATTAATTGCCACCAACTCGAAATGAATGCCAAGCGCAGAAAGACACTCCATCCATCTGATCGATCCATCTACCATGTCAGGGAATGTTGTGGTGCTATTCTATCTTCTCCAAGCTCTTCCTCAGAGAGATATGAAATTTCTTGGTATATAGGCCATGTTCAATCAGATCTTTGATTGGATTCTCAGGGTGGAAAGTTAATGCTAGTAGGTGAGAAGTGAATGTAATGCAAAAATCTTCAGTTATGCCTAATCTATAAAGGCAATTTTGTGATTTGTTCTTAGGGTCAACTCTTCCTGATTTTCTCTACTGCTGCTGGCAGACTTGCAGTGTAAAAAATCCCTTTGTCTCTGAGCTAGATAAGCATCCTGTATCATCTCTTTCAGCCATCAATGTATATGTGCATCGTTTTTCCTCTCGTTGGTGTATTGTTGAGATCAGTGGTCTGCATACTGTATCTATCTTTGGCCTATTGAATAATATACAAGTGAAATCTTCTTTTCCCGGTGTTATCTTGTTTGGTCCCTGATCTGTATGTGGTTGTTGATCGATATAAGTCTGGACGTGTATGACTTTTGGATGTTACCCTAGTTCTGCAGAGCATATGTGGGTAGAAATGAGTCTAAACACTCTGTTTTGGTGCATCACCACCTTAGATTAGACTAGGTAGATTTTCTTTAGTGCTCTCTTTCTCCCTTTTCCTTATGAGAATAGACAGGTGCACCTTGACAGTAAGGGGAAGCCGGCCTTCTCCGGAGCCTCAACCTCGCAGTTCAAGTCCCACAGCTTGGAGGTTGTTTCCATGTTTCACTAGGTTGTCCTCACACATAGGCCTTGGACAAGGGTGCAAACCTAAGTGACAACATCAACCTTTAGCTTACCATCATCAGAATTTGTTCCCACTCAGGCGTGAGACTTTCCTGTAGAGGATAACTTAAAAGTAGCATTCTATGTTTATTCGAAGCTATTACAAATTTATCATAAAAATGGAAGAAACAAAAGTATATTGAGTATTATGAGTTTGCAAAATACGTCTTTGATCAAGAAATAAAACCATTATAATATATATAAGCTAAAAATGAAACCACTAATATATATATATATATATATATATATATATATATATATATATATAGATATATATATATATATATATAAACTAGAAAAGAGCTAAACAAGTAAACTGACCAACATGTGTGGCTTATTTAGGTTCTATGATTTCATAATGATTCTACAAAATGGTCTATCTAATTTGAAAGGAGTTGTATGCTCCATCATCATGTGATTTGTAGAGGAGAGAGAATTCCCAACATTTTTACATGACTAGCCTATAGAAAAAGTAAATTTATAGCTACATTAGTTGCCCTAAAAATATGTCAAATTCATAATTCAAAATAGCTAGTTCTACATTTTTCTAATAAAATATTTTGCTTACCAAGAACCATTTTATTATTATTATTTGATGTTTAGCCAAAGCTTCAAACTCATTATCTTTCTCACAAGAACTCGAATCAGTTACCAGTTTGTTGTCCACTGGTTCATTTACATTGCACTTGCTTTTTGGAGAAAATATTTCATTTGAAACAGTTTGGTTTTTCATAATTATTATGACTGAAATTTTTCTCACACCCAGATCTTCCATACATATAAACCTCAAAGTAAGAGTTTTTGACATAGCGCAACACAAGAAAATCTGCCATTTGTAGGCTATAAAAAGTGACAAATTCTTTAGAGTCACATCAAATTTCTACTGTATTGTTTGTATTGTGTGATAATTTCACCTTCCATGTATGTGCAGTTGGGCCTTGTAATACCACATGATTGTATCTTTTATTGATGAACTTTTAAAAAAATTCACAATTCTAATTCAATTCAGAAAGAGCTAGAGTGCAAAATTCAAAGAGACAAATGAAACAATGAAATTTAGAAAGTATTAGATCACCAAACATTAAAGAAAATGTTCTTATTAAAAAGGTTTCAAATGGATCAACTAATCTAGAATCATTATCATTAGCCCACTAATAAAATCACATGAGAATAATGAAGGGATTTAGAAAGAAACCCCAAATTATTTTCCAAACAACCTTATCACTCAAAACAAGAAAACCTAAAAATATATGTCCCATAATTTGATTGTGGGCGAGGATATTACATCTCATCTAAGGAATACTGAGAAGAGTGGGAGGAAAATGAAAGGGACTTGGGACAATGCCATAGAAAAATCCTTGTCTTTTGTAGATTAACAAAGATGATGTCAAATGGAGAGTGAGACCACACACTCACTCTATACCTTCCTTATGGGTGACTGGTTCAAGACCTTGCTGGATAAACTCATGAAGGAGGAGGATGTAAAAACTATGAGTGATGAACAAGGAGATAAAAGGTGTTATAGCCCTAGTGTTTATTTATTTTTAAAATATTTGTTATGCTTTGGTTGATTATGAACTCTTCATTTAGAAGGGTTGCCTTGTATAAATATATTTTTTAGTTTTTGTTATGTTTTGGTTTATTATGAGCTCTAGGTTGGGAAGGGTTGATTTGTATATATGGACTTATTGTATGAAGTTTAGTAGGATCCTTAGGATGTATTGCTATTATGGTTTTTGGTTCAAACATTGGGATATCATGTTTAAAACTCAGATTTATGTTGGGAAGATGAAATGCTTTTTTTTCATTTTTTGTACTTCTGCTTTGAGAGGTCCCTAAAAATTATGGTTTTTGGTTTGAAGATTGGGATATCATTTTTGCAACTCACATTTATGCTGGGAAGATGAAAAAAAAATTATGTTTAGTACTTCTACTTTGAGACGTCCCTAAAAATCCAAAGAAATTAAGAGCAGAAGTATAGAAACAAATAGAACTATGCCTACGAAAAAAGAGCTTTCAGATTTTGAAAAACACCCTAAAACCTATTAGGAAAAAAAAAAAAAATCATTAGGAAATGAAGAGAAATTAGATTTTGACAAGTACCCTAAAACCCTTTTCAAGAAAAATCCTTATGAATGAGAAAATTCACTAGAAAGAGGAGAAAAAAATGTTAACAAAATTTTGATAGAGATTTTGGGAAACCAAAATAATAAGAAATTCCACAGTAAAACACTTTCCCAGAAGCTTAAGTAAGGTAAAATGCATTACTCCCAAACCTATCATGGGTTTGTCGAAGAAACTAAAAAACAAACCACTAAGAAAATAAAAAATTTCCCACTAGAAAGATTACTCTTTACCAATGCTTTTTTCTTTTCTTTACAATAATAAAAGAGGATTCCATCTCTAAATGAATTACTAAGGAGGGCATAACCACAAGCTACAAGATCCTATCAGAAAACATAACCCTCTCAGACATCAAAACAACCCAAATATGTAAAGTATAATCTCCCATGAATTGAAAATTATCTTTAATGCAATAGAAAACAACTTGATGGAGCCACCAACAAAACAATCAACAAAATCCAAAATAAAATGGAACTTTCACCAATCCCCCAAAAGAGAGGTTTCAATAAAGAGCTCCTCTAGATATGGAAGAAACTTCCTACCATCGTTAGTAATAGGCTCGAGGCTCAACCTTCCTATACAATAAAGTGTCATTAAAATTATTAAAAATAAAAATGCACAACAAAGACAATAAGAACTACTCTCTAAATAAAATATGTAAGAAATGAAGAGCGATCAAATTTTCAAGGGCACCCTGAAACATTTTTTCAAGGAAAATTCTTATGAATGAGAAAATTCATAGGAAAGAGAGGAGAAACAAAATATTAACAAAATTTCTAATAAAGAATTTGGGTAACCAAAATAGTAAGAACTACCACAATAAAACTCTTGCCTAGAAGCTTAAGTAAGGAAAAAGGCATTACTCTAAAATATATCATGGGTTTATAGAAGAAACTAAAAAAACAAACTACTAAGAACCTACAAAAATTTTCCAACACAAAGGTTACTCTTTAAAAATGCTTCCCTCTACCATAATAGAAGAGAATCCCATCCACAAGCTAAGAGATCGTATAAAAAATCATAGCTTTATCAAAGTTCAAAGAAACCCAAACATAGCCTCCCAATGAATTGAAAATAATATTTAATATAATAAAAAAAAAACTTGATGGACCCACCAACAAAAAATACCAAAACCCACAACAAAATGGAGCTTCCACTAATCCCTACAAAAGAGAGGCTTCAAAGAAGAGCACCTCCATAGACCAGAGAAACTTCCTACCATCCTTATTAATGGGCTTAGCCTTCCCATACAATAAAATATCGGTAAATTTTTTTAAAAATATTAGCAACAACTAGAATAATAAGAACTGCCATAGTAAAAAAAATGTTTGCAAGCTAAAGTAAGAGAAATGACATAGCTCTCGAATTTATCATAGGTTTCTCAAAGAACTAAAAAATAAGCCACTATCTCCTATAGGAACTTCATATCAAAGAGGCTCCTCCTCATGTATACTCCTCTCCACAAAATGGAAAAGGATTGCACTTACAAAGGAATTGGATAAAGAAAAGAAAGCAATCACAAATTAGAAAATTCCACAAAAAATATAGGTCTATCAGTCATTAAACAACTGAAATAGCCAGCCTTACAAGAAGCTAAAAATCATCCTTAATAAAATTGAAAGAAAGGACAAAGCCACCAATAGAAAAAAAACTAAAGCCCATATCAAAAAGGAACTTTCACGAATCCCCTCCCAAAAGAAGCATCAACCAAGGACAACTTCACAAACAAAAGAAACCTTCTATTGTCCTTATTAATGAAGGAAAAAAAGTAGACCATCCCAAAAAGAGACCAACTAGACACACTTACTACAAGGACATGGTCACCAACTCCCAATAGCATCACACCACCACCACAATGGTGTACTAGTGGGATAGTCCATCTTTTTCAACTATATAAAATGATAATAGGATAGAACTTACCAGTCGATCAGTAATATCTCCCACCATAACTTTGAAAAAAGAGGGAGATCCCTTAGAGCACCATTTTTCATTGTATTTTCCATGAATTTTATAACATTTTTGACTGCATATGATGCATGGGATAAAAATTTCTCCCAACTCATCTTCCATGGCCACTACAATTAGTATAAAAAGAAGATCTAGATAGTATGAAAAGGAAACCTGGCATTCTAATATATAACCACTCACGAGTTGTCTTACCAATAGTTTGGCATTCTCCAATGTCAAAGTTTTCTTGTACATAAATTTAATGCTATTGCCTTAAAGGGTGATTTGAAATGTAATTATTAAATGGACTCAAGTAAACTGAGTTTTACTTATTTAATAGTATATGAATATCCTCAATCCTAATTTATAAGCATTTTAAAGATACGGTTTTGAAGTAATTACATTAGTTTGACAACCTTAAATAATGTTAAACATTCCAGATTGACTGAAGAGTTGCTTGGAGACCTAAAAGTTGCAGCTTTTAGCAAAAGTCTATAAGGCTCAAAGCATTGCAATGTTGTAATGAATTTCATTTTTTTTTAGTTGGTCATTTCAATTACTCATATTTCTTTTGGCCCTACACAAAAGAGTGACCTACAGGTTTTTATTTTAAATTATTATTATGTAGGGTTTGATCTTTGTGTCTAATATGAGAGAGTTTTATGATATAAAATATCATTATTTTAGTAAAATGGAGAGTACCAACTAAAAATTATAATCTTCAAGTTTATCTTTTAACCATCAAAACAAAAAAAGTTTAGATTGTCTAAAAACATTCAAAATTAAATCAAAATATATATTTCCAATTAAATACAATATAATATGAAAGAGAGGTAAATAAAGACAATGACAAAAAGATAATGCAAGATCTAGAAGAAAAATAAAAGAAAGAGAAAATTTAAAAATGCATATTAAAAGAAAATATTTAATAATTGAATTATATATATATATATATATATGTATGTATGTATGTATGTATGTATGTATGTATGTATGTATAAGAAACAAGGACTTTAGATGTTGGGTTCTTGCACTCATCAAGACTTGACTTGATCTTGGTGGGTTGGGTGTTAGTTTTAGGTAGCTTGGACAGTTGTTCATCCTTATGTGATTAATTAGCAAATATTTGTTAATTAATTGACTCTTTCTAGAAGCAAACTAGAAACTTCTTGGTTAGGTTGTCTTGATCAAGAAACAACTAAAAATATCTATGTTAGGTAGTATAAAAGGGGGGTCAAGGGAGGCATTTAGAAAATAGAACAAAACAAAATAGAGGAACAGAAGTTGTAGAAGCATTTGTAGCGTTGGCAGATAAGTTTGGAATGATAGCAAACACTCTTGCAGTGTTAGCAAGAGCACAATGATAGCATTGGGGATAGTAGTGGAGAATATCCACAGGAGAAATTAGGAGGTTGTCTAAATTCTGCTAATGAGAGACAAGGAATTTTGTATCTCTTGATTTGGTGAAGTTAATACATTTTCCATTTGTAGAACTAGTTTTCCCTTAGGGGATTTTTCAAAGACAATTTGTCTAAAAATATTGTGTTCTTTGTGTTGTGAATTTCTTTCCATATTTATTGGTGAATTTGCACTTGTGTTATTTTTTGATATTAGCTATTAATTTATTGATAGTAGTTTAATAATCATTTATGATAAGAGATTAATAAACAATGGTTGCAATAGTGTTAATTTTAACATGGTATCAAAGAAGTGTTGAGGTAGAAGATTTTTGCCCTAGGAAAGAAATTAAGGGTTTATATAACCTATTGTGATCTCTTTAGAATTATTATTGATTTAATCCCTTGAGATGGCTTCAACTAGTTTGAGAGATTAGGAAAAATTGGATGGTGCCTAAAATTTTGGTGTCTAGAAGGCCAAAATTTCTTTATTGTTGAAAGAGAATGGTATCAAGGATTATGTTGTAGTTGTACTAATGGATGTGGCACAACTTGAAACATATAAGAAGGATGATGCCAAGGCATGGAGGATTATCCTTAATGGTTTCAAGGATGATATTGTTCCACATATCATGGAGCTAGATACAATGAAGAAGATATAGAATGCCACTTTGAATTTGTACAAGAATGCTACCACCAACAGGAAGGTGATTCTTAGAGAGAAGCTAAATAATACTTGGATGAACTAGGGAGAAGATGTTACAAGTTACCTCACTAGGTTCAAACTTGTCAAGGATGAGTTAGCAACTATTGGAGATAGTCCCAATAATGATGAGCTAGTGAGAATAGCTCTAAATGGGTTTTTGAAATAGTGGAGTGCGTTCGTTCAAGTTGTCAATGGATGAGATACCCTACCGATTTGGGATTAACTACAGACTAATTTTTTTTAGGAGTTTAGACTAAGTCTTGTCAATGGGGCCAACAAGAGTCAGAAAAGTGAGGTAGAATAGGAGAATGTTTCCCTAGAAGGAAAAAGGAAAGCAAGGAAGGGGTCTAGCAAATGATCAAATTCATTTGGGCACCATTTCATATGATAGGAATTAGAGAGTACTTCTCCAACTATAAGGAGGAGAACTCCAATATCCAAATTTCTATGGGAAACTTGTCCAAACTCAACCCAGCTGGGAAAGGGAGTATTAAATTTTATAGGTAGAATGGAAAGATAATTCCAGTTCATGATGTGTTGCAAGTGCTAGGCTTAGGTATGAATTTGATTTTGTATCTATTCTTTAGGATAGGGGGTATAATGTACTCTTTAGAGGGACATGTGTTGATTAAGAAAAAGTATTAGAAATCACCATAACTATTAGAGTTAGGAGTGGTCACCTTTATAAGTTGTAGTTTGATACTCCTTAGGCACTCATGAGTAGCTATAATCCTAGAGATCTTCGAGAGCTATGGAATAGGAGGATGGGTCATATTCATCATGGAGCACTCAAATTGCTTCGTTTGATGGTGATAGTGTTCCAGAGTTGAGCATAGAGCTCATGATGCATGTAAAGGATGCATGTTGGGGAAGTTTGCAAAAACATATTTTCTAAGAAGTGAGACCAGATCTGAAGGTGTTCTTGATGCAATACATTTAGATGTATATGAATTGATGTTGACAAAGTCTATCAGAGGATATGAGTACTATTTTATTTTTATCGATGATTTCTCTAGCAAGACCTAGATATACTTCTTGAAGACCAAGGATGAGGTTTTTAGTCGATTTCAAGAGTTCAAGGCTCAAGTGGAGAACTCAAGAGGAAGGAAGATAAAGGTTCTTCATTTAGACAATAGAGGCGAGTATAAAGGAAATAACTGCCAGGAGTTTTGTACCAGGGAAGGAATCAAGAGAAAGTGTATAGTTCCATACAATACACAATAGAATGGAGTTGTTGAGAGAAAGAACCATTATATATTATAGAAAACAAGAGCTATGTTACATGACTACGATATGCCCCACTACTTATGGGCAAAAGCATGTAGTACAATAGTCTACATTCAGAATAGGGTTCCACACAAGGTACTAGGGATGATGACACCAGAGGAAGGTTTCATAGGTAAGAATCTTGATTTTAGACATTTTAGAATATTTGGGAGTTTGGCATATTATCATATTCTAGATGATACATGTACCAAGTTAGATCAGATTGTAGAGAGGGGGTACTTTGTTGGGTATAGTGAAATCTAAAAGGCATATAGGATTTTTATCCATAAGACTAGAAGAATTATTGTTAGACATGATGTTAAGTTCATGGAGGAAAAGGCATTTAAAAGGTCTAATATTTTCCAACAAATAATTAGAGTGAGCAACTAGCATAAGCTCCAAGGCCCAGTCAAGGGCAAGAAAGCACAAGTATAGTTACTAGTACAAGTGTAGGCTTAGGTGGTGAAGTTTCACAGAGCATGGAGGAACAAGTGCAATAGGAAATACATCTAGGAGATTTAGAGGATGATATCCCATCCTCTATAGGTAGTAGTAGGAACTGCAAGGTTCAAGAGACACAAAGGGAGACTCAAGAGTTTGTGGGAGCTCCTAGGAAGAGCACTAGACAGTGGATACAAATAGCTAAGATTAATGACTATGTCACATTAGTTACTCAGTTGGTAGATAGTGAACCTTCTAGCTATCAGGAGGCTATAAAGCATTAGGTATGGTGAGATGTTATGGTTGAGGAGTATTACTCAATAATACAAAATGATGTGTGGGAGGTTGTTCCTAGACCAATAGATAGGGTAGTTGTTGGATCACGATTGATTTATAAGGTGAAGCATGGTACAGATGGTACCATCAAGAAATACAAGGAAAGATTCATGGTCAAGGGGTTCTCTTAAAATGAGGGAATAGATTATGAGGAGACATTTTCTCGAGTGGCTAGGTATACTTCTATATGAGTTGAGGTCTCATTTGAAACATAGATGGGATGGTAGATCCATCAAATGGATGTCAAGACAACATTTGTTAATGGTGAATTAAAGGAGGAAGTATACATAGAGAAACTAGAAGGCTTTGTAGGAAACATCAAAGAGACCCATGTGTGTAGATTGAAGATTGCATTGCATAGACTTAAGTAGGCTCCCAGAGCATGGTATGAGCGCATTGACACATACTTGCAAGAAATGGGCTTTGTGAAGAGTGAAGTGGATGCTAATCTCTACTACTTGGTGGTTGATAGTGAGATTCTCATTCTTGTTCTTTATGTGGATGAATTGTTTCTCATAGGTTCACTAGGCTCATAGAGGGCTATACGAGGGACCTTATAGAGGAGTTTGAGATAAAGGACTTAGGACTTATGCACTACTTTCTAGGCATGGAGGTGTGGTAGACAGATGGAGAGATCTTCCTTTGTCAAGGGAAATATTGCATTGAAATCTTGAAGAGATTTTGGATGGAGGATTTCAAAGCCACGTCTACTCCCATGATCATAAATTGGAGGAAGGTAGATACATCTAAGGAGAAGGATGTAGATCCCACCTTATATAGACAATTGATTGGTTCTCTTATGTATTTGGTCAACACTAAGCCAGGTATAACATTTGGAGTAAACTCTTTTAGTTAGTTCATGGTTGAACCAAAGATAATGCATTGGACAATGACCAAGCATGCATTGCATTACTTGAATGGTACATTCGTGTATCAAATCAAATATGTTCAAAGTGAAGGTATCAGATCAATGGGCTATACTAACATAGATTGGATAAGTACAATGGACAAAAGGAGTACTTCAATGTTTTGCTTTAATTTGAGATCAGGAGTTGTATCTTGGTTTACCAGGAAGTAGAAATCCATGCCTATGAATTTAGTAGAAGCATAATACATAGTAGCCAACATGGTGACATGTGAAACTATATGGCTTTGAAAGTTGTTACTAGTCTTGTTTGGTTAGAAGGTTAAAACTATTGTGTTACACTGTGATAATTAGAGTTACATCAAGTTGTCTAAGAATCCAGTGTTTCACGATAGGTCTAAACATATAGAAATCATATATCATTTTCATCAGAGATTATATACAATGGGGGTTGTTTAGCTATAAACATACCTACAAAGGAGTAGGTAGCAAACATTTTGACTAAGGCATTGGGGAAGGCTAAATTCATCTTCTTCAAAGATTAGTTGGGTGTCATATAGGACAGCTTCCTCACTAAGAGTGAGTGTTAGTTTAAGTAGCTTGGATAGTTGTTCATCCTTATGTGATTAATTAGTAAATATTTGTTAATTAATTGACTCCTTCTAGAAGCAACTTGTAACTTATTGATTAGGTTGTTGTAGTCAAGAAGCAACTAGAAACTTCCTAGTTAGGTTGTCTTGATCAAGAAGGAACAAGTAGCCTCTTTGTTAGATAGTATAAAAGGGGGGTCAAGGGAGGCATTTAGATAATAGAATAGAGGAACACAAGTTGTAGAAGCATTTATAGTGTTAGAAAATGAGTTTTCAATGATAGCAAACAATCTTGTAGTGTTAGCAGGAGCGTAGTGATAGCATTGAGGATAGCAGTGGAGAATATCAACAGGAGAAATTAGGAGGTTTTTTGAATTTTACCAGTGAGAGGCAAGGAATTTTTTATCTCTTGATTTTTTGAAGTTAATATATTTTCCATCTATAGAACTAGTTTTCCCTTATGGGTTTTTCCAAGGACAATTTGTTAGAAAATATTGTTTCTTTGTGTTGTGAATTTCTTTCCATATTTATTGGTGAAGTTGCAATTGTTTTATTTTCAATATTAGTTGTGAATTTATTTTTAGTAGTTTAATAATCATTTATGATAGGAGATTAATACACAGTGGCTGCAATAGTGTTAATTTTCACATTGCACTCTTTTAGAGCCTTTCAACTTCACCAGTAGACCAAGGACCCTTTGAAATATACATATACTTTCAATTTCTATAGAACCTTGTTTGACAAGTCATTTAAATAAATGATCATATCATTAAATATAATGTCACATCAAAAACATGTTATTTTCTGATAAATTATAAATACCAAAAAAAGAACTTATCAATCGATGTATAAAATTATGTTTTATTGATCTATTAATATAACATCGTAAAAAAACATGTATACTATTTCTTCCAATATCTTTCAATGTATACAATATTTAAGACATCTTACACAATATGAAAGCCTAAAGTAGGTGCTTTGAAAGGATTGAACCACTCGTTTTCATGAACTCAACAAATACTACACCAATAGAATAAATCTTAAAATTTAGAAGAAGAAAAACCATGCCAGTAGCTTTTCTAGGAGTGTAGACTCTAATTTTTTTTGATGAATAGTCCTTTTCTATTAATAATTAATATACTAAGATTAAAATTCACAAAAAATGGCTAGGGAATAGAAGATCATCCCGTAAGAGTCCACATGACTGAAGCCAAAATGATAAACTATTCATAAAAAAATCATATAAAGCAACCTCAAGTGGGTAAAGTAGTGCCTGCTAAGGGTGGTGACTGATCACGATCATGAAAACCCCAATTATCTTTGGGATTGGGGGACAAGCTAGGAATAGTCCAGATATCATTGGCAACAACATCAATAGGATCAGTGGCCTGGTCAACATCTTTTAACTCTGGTTGCAGAGGTACAATTGCCAGGTCCAAGTGAGGCCATCTCCCAAGAAGTGCGCACCGAGCACCATTTCAAGTCAAAATGCAAATCTCAACTAAAAATTATAATCTTAAAATTTCCAAAAGCATTCAAAATTAAATCAAAATATAATTTTCTAATTAAATATAATATAATTTGAAAGAAAGGTAAACAAATACAATGAAAAAAGGATAAGGCAAGATCTAGAAGAAAAATAAAAGAAAGAGAACAATTTAAGAATATTTATTAAAAGAAAAATATTATATATATATATATATATACATATACATATATATACATATATACATATATGTATATATATACATATATATATGTATATATATACATATATGTATATATGTATATATGTATATATATGTATTATATATATACATATATATACATATACATATATACATATATATACATATATACATATATATACATATATACATATATATACATATATACATATATGTATATATATACATGTATACATATACATATACATATATATACATCTATATATATACATATATATACATATATACATATGTATATATATACATATATATATATGTGTGTATATATATATATGTATACATATGTATATATGTATATATATGTATATATATATATACATATGTATATGTATATATATACATATACATATGTATATGTATACATATACATATGTATATAGATATATGTATATATATACATATATACATATATATACATATATATATGTATATACATATATATACATATATACATATATATATATATATATATATATATATATATATATATATATATATATATATATATATATATATATATATATATATATATATATATTCAAGGTTCAGCTTTTTGGCCAAGCCTCTTTGGTTAAAAACCAGGGACCTCAAATGTTAGGGTCTAGCACTTAGCAAGATTTGATCCTGGTGGGCTTGGCTCTTTGGTAGCCTTTCAACTTCACTAGTGGACCAAAGGCCCTTTGACTATATATATATATATATATATATATATATATATATATATATATATATATATATATATATATATATATATATATATATATATATATATATATATATATATATATATATATATATATATATATATATATATATTTTTTATTTTTTTTTTTCAATTTGTATAGAACCTTATTTGACAAGTCTTATAAGTAAATGATCATGTCATAAAATATAATGTCACATCAACAAGATGTTGTTTGATAATAAATTATAAAAAATGTTAAAAAATTTATCAGTGGATTTATAAAATTATTTTTTAATGATCTATTAATATGACATCTTAAAAAAAGAAAAATACTATTTCTTCCAATATCTTTGAACATGGAAAAGGGAAAATAGGGGGATTTTTGGTGATTGAGCTTTGCTAGGGTTTCATGTGAACTTTTAGTTTTCTTGCATACAACTCTTTGTCTGAGCTTTCATTCTATTATTTTCACTTGTCAAATTACATTTACTATAGGAGCTTTTAGGCTAGGTTATAATAATGGTGACCCAATTGTTGTTATTGGTATTCACACTATTGCTTCAGATATCCATGGTACCTCTATTGAAAAAATTCCCTCACAAATTCATCCTAAAGGTTTTTTATGAGGTAATCCTGATATTATCCTTCCTTTACAAGAATTTGATGCTATTTGTGATTGGTTAGAACAAAATACCTTAATAGGGTATTTTGTGGTTAGGACTCCTCCTAAAGCTATGCTCTGAGAATGGGTTAACAAGAGCTAGACTCCTAATGGAGTCCACCTTGACACTATGCAAAATCTCACCAAAGGTTTTTTTATTTCACTTCACTAACCCACCATAGGTAGAAACAATTTTTAGCAATGGTCCTTGGTCTATGCGTTCCTCCCTACTTGTTTTTCAAAGATGGTCAAGTGATGTCACTATATTTGATGACAAAAGGATTAGGGTTTTTGTGTGGGTCGAGTTCCTAGGTTTACCCTTGCTATGTTGGCCTTTTATTGAGTCCATTGCCAATATCCTTGGCAAAGTTATCACAAATGAACACGAGAAATTTTTCAATGCTTGCCCTCAAAAATGCATTTATGTTGAGGTTGATCTTTCCAAGGATCTTAAGGATTCTATGGAATACAGATTGGGGTTCAAACCTTCTCTTAGAAGGTGATTTATTTGAATGTACCTAAAACCTACTATAGGTGCCAATCAGTGGAACATAAGATTAGGGATTTTCCTTTGGCTATGCCTAGGGTTAAACCCCCACCTAAAGAAGTTCCTACCAAGCCAACAGAAGGGAAAAAAGAAGAGTGGATTACTATTGGGTGCAAGGGTGAGGCTCCCTTGGCTCCTAAATAGTCATATGTAGTGGCCATTATGTTTCCTCCTATTTCAATCAAAGCACAAATGTCGACCAGTTTAGGGATGCAAGTGATTTCTTCAGAACCAAACCCTGGTGTTTCCCAGGTTTCAAACCTTGGTGTTTCACCAAGGACTAAGGTGGGTGCTAGGGCTAATGCTTCAGTTGTGATTCATACCCCTCTTGTTGCTTCTTCCATAGTGACTTAGAATGTGTGGCATTCTCATAGTCCTCCCAGACGTGCTAACAAACTAGAAGTGAAACATTAGGCCATCAATTCAGAGGATCTTCCTTTTGGCATTAACCCAGTTTCAACCTTCTTGTAGAATAGCTACTCCTCTCTCAAGGACAAGGAAGATATGGACGAATTTTCATGAATTTTTTATCATGGAATGTGCGAGGTCTCACAAACCTCTCCAGAAAGTACTATGTCAGGGATACCTGTCATAGACTCAGAAATTTAGATTTTCTCTATTTGCAAGAAGTTAAGATCTTTGATTTCATGCTTTCTTATGCATGTTGCATCATTTGGCCAGATGAAATTATGTTTTCCTCTCAACACAAAGTTGGTAGAGGTGGTGTAGTTACTCTCTTGTCATGTCATCTTCATTCTTCTATTATTTCACATAGTTCTAATCCCATACATATAATTTTTTGGTTGTTGCTTTCCATTAACAATCATTCCTTTGGAGTCATTAAAGTTTATGCTCCCAATGATGCTATGGAAAAATCTCAAATTTTGGGCTGGCTAGCTGACAACTTGTCTCCAGCTACTTGGGTTATGTGTACGGACTTCAATATGGTTGAGGTGGCCTCTGAAAAAGATGAGATTTTGCCTTTTTTTTTTCAATAGTTGGGGAAAGGGAAGCCTTGTACATGCACAATAAATTGGGCTTTTTTTATCTTAATACTAACCACCACCAACATAGTGGGGTTTGGCACACTTGGTTCAACTTTCAAGCTAGCTCTAACAACATTTTCAAGCACCTCGATTGTGCCATAATTACTGCACAATCTTTTCTCTTCTTTTTTGAGTATCGAGATTTACCTATCATTCCCTTGCTAGATATGGTGTTATCTAACCACTATCCTATTTATTTTTCCATTTCATGGCAAATAACTATCTAGAAAGTTGTCAAGTCACAATTATTCATTAACACATCTATGTTGATGCATGCTTCCACTATTGCTCATATCCTACATGTCTGGAATTTGGAGCCACATCCACATTCCTAGATAAATTGGATTCAGTGTCAGAATGATACCACTACTAGAGCTACTCACTTTCTATGCATCTATGGATGGTAGTTGGCAATTTTCAGATGGTGGTCTTATGAATCCACTTCTTCTGTGCTCAAAAAAGATTTTGAGGATCTCACCCTTAATCCCTTTGATGTTGATTTGCAAATTCATCTTTCCAAACTTCACCATGGTAAATAGGTTGCAAATAATAATTCCACTCAAGGACCCTAAATCAAAGCTCCCCTCCATTGGTTGGAGGTTGGTGATAAATCTTTGAATGTGTTTTTTTGGGCTCTTCGAGCCCATCATACCAATTTTGGGATCAAAAAATTCAAACAAAGAACTTCTATTCTCTCTAGTCTCTTTAACATTCAACAAGAATTTTTTCATCACTATGAACATTTTTGCTTCATAGGGAAATTTGGTTGCTCAAGAGGAAGCTCTCAGAAAGTGTATTTTTGTTACTCAAATCACCTAGTAGTTGAGCAACATGCTTTCTATGAGAAACTTCTTACCCTTTGAGACTTTAAAAAGGCAATTTTCTCTATGGTAGATGATAGATCCCTCAGGTGTGATGGGTTTCCTTGAGAATTTTACAAACATCTTTGGGAGTGCATTGGTCCTGATTGGTACAAAGTTTATCTTGAAGCCTATCATTCTAAAATTTTAGGAGCTATTACCAACAAAGGAAACATTAAATTCATAACTAAAGTTGGAGATCCTAAGGATATTTGCAATTGGTATCCCATTACCCTTCTGAACGTGTCCTATAAAATTATTTCGAAGGCAATTTCTCTCAAAATTTTCCACCTCTTGCATTCAATTGTGTGGCTTAAGAAAATTGGCTTTATCAAGTCTAGATATATTCTTGACAACATTATTATTATCTGGGAAGGAATGAAGTGGGCTTTCAAGTCCAAGCAGCCAGCTATTCTTTTGAAAATTGATTTTGCTAAAGCCTATGATTGAATTGAATGGCCTTTTATTTTGGCTATGCTCCAGGCTCTTAGTTTTGGTCCCAATTTTTTGTAGTCCATGAAAATGCTCTTTGGTGATGATAATTCTTGAATTACCATCAATAACTTTTAATCTGATGCCTTTGGGATTTTTCATTCCATCGGGGAAGGTTTCCCTCTAGCTCCAATGCCTTATGCTCTAGCTACTAAAGGGTTTGGCTATTTACTATCCCACTCCGTGTCTTCAGGTTTGGTTGATGGCATTTCTGTACTAGAATCATTTTCCCAGTTGGTTAGTGGTCATTTTGCTAACGATTCCTTTCTCATTCTTTTGGAGGATGAAGAAAACATCAAAAATGCCTTAACTTGCCTTGACACTTTTATTCAAGCCTATGGTTCTACTATTCAATGGCATAAAACACTTTGTTATTGCCAGTCTTTTTTTCTAGTGCCATCTTGGCTTATCCAGTTTGAATGGAAATGAGTCACTCATAGGGAGATCTTCTACTTTCTAGGAATTCCCTTTTCTTTTCAAGTATTGCCAGTAGATTTGTGGAATGTAGTGCTTGACAAGATTACTAAGAAGTTGGATTATTGGCTTATGAAAAAACTTTCTCCTACTTGCAAATTCTAGATTAGCTCAAAAGTTCTTGCAAAAACTCATGTCTACTATTCTTCTTGTTGGGCTCCTTCTAAAGCCTCCTATTAGAAATTAGAGTGATTACTATGTGATTTTTTTGGGGCCTCTAGTTTCAATCATCGTGGCTTTCAACGAGTTGCCTAGGATTTTTGTTGTCTCCCAAAGGAATCTAGAGGCCTTATCCTACATTCCACATAGAAACAAGGACTTTCTTTATGTACCAAATGGGTATTCTTGACATCACTAGAGATGAAGCCTAGAAGATTTTGGTTCAAAATTGCATTTCTTCCAAATTTTGAGTCAATAGGCCTGCATGGAAGGGGATTGGCCTTTACACCCTTGTCATCATGCATGACCTTGTACTCATACATGGCTCTCTTGTTATCAAGAGAATATGGAAAGCTTGGCAAGATGTCAATTGTTGGCTTTGTTGGTCTAGTGATGAGTTTTTTAATGGAATCTCTTTGAATCAACAGAACATCTGGTGGTCTCCCATGTTTTCCATCTAGGGTATTCCCCTTGCCAAGACTCAAATTTCTAGTGCTCTATATTTTTTCAAACAAGGCATCAAGACTCCTAAAGATATTTTCTCTAGGGTTTTCATGAGTTTTAGATCTTGAGAAGATGTGCAAGTTTAGAACAATCTTTCCAATTCAGATCGATAGACTTTTGACTTATTGCTTTTTGCAATTTCAGTGCACTTAATTCATAAAGTGGGTATTCAATCTATTAGACCTTGGTGGACTGATTGGAAGTGGTATCTTGCCACTCCTTTCACCAGTTACAAACCAAGTCTGGGTTATAGATGGCTTTGTCCCCATCTTCTGATGGTGGATATGCTCAATCAGAGATGAAATTTACAATCTTCTCTTTCTCAATGGATAAAGTGCTCTGACACTATTTGGACTGCTATTATAGAACATAAGATTTCCCTTTTTGCTTGGTGCCTGGCTTTTCAAGGTCTCCCACTTGGGCCTCGACTCAAAAATATTGGAGTTCTAGATCCTAGATTTCCATTTTATGGACAACCAAAGTCTTTGTTGCATATTTTCTTATTTTGTAGATGTGCCTAAAATTATTGGCATTGAATTCATGATTCCTTTAAGCTATTCTAGCTTGAACCCTTTTCTTGGCACATGGTTATTTTTGATGATTCTACCAAGATCCCTAAAAAAATTTACCTAGATTTGTCATAGCTTTAGGATTGAGATTTTGTTCACTCTATGGAAAGATAGAAATGCTATTCTTTTCACTCATAGTTTTCTTTATATTAATATTTCTATGTACACTAAGGCATGCATTTGTAATAATGTAATGATGTAGAATTCAAGTTCAAGAAAACAAAGTGGCCTTGGAGGTGGCCCACTTGCAAGAGCTACTTAATCACTGGTGCAATGCCCCTTGTACTATTGCCAGGATTCCTCCTAATGCCTCAGTTCATACCTTGATGCCTAGATGTTGTGGTTAGTAGTAGAACTCTTTAGGCCACCACTCACACACCCCACGCTCCTAGGCTTCCTGCCACCACTCTCTCAATGGTGACTGATGGATGGAGGCACTACTTAGTTTCCCTACCCTGTAGTGGAAATAGCTGGTCCCCTGCTCCTCCTCTTGGTACTCGACGAGTGGTCTTTGGGAAATGGCCTTTTTGCTCAGAATTGGCAATCTCACCTCTGTGGCCAGATATGAAAGATGATGACAGGGGCATTGATCCTGCTAATGCTGCTACTAATGGTTGGACTATTCTCAATTTGCCTCCCAATCACAAAGATGATTGGGGTTTCCATGATCATGATGAACCACCTCCCTCAGCAGGCATTGCTTTAGCCACTTGAGTTTTCTTTATACGTTTTTTTTGATGAATAGTTTATGATACCAACTTTGGTCATGTAAACTCTCATGGGGGATCTTGTATCACCCTACCCTTTTTTGTGAATTTTAATCTTAGTATGTTAATTTTTGATAGAAAAGGACTATTCATCAAAAAAATATCTTTCAATGTATACAATAGTTAAGATATTTGCACAATATTGAAGCCTAAAGTAGGCACTTTGCTAGACCAATAGAATATATCTTCAAAATTTAGAAGAAAAAAAAAAATATCGGTGGCTTTGTTAGGCGTGTAGGCTCAAGTGAAGAAGAAACTCTAAATTTATGTCCTATGTTTATACATTTAGACATATTTTTCAAATAGAATTTAAAGATTTTTGAAACTTGTTCTTATGTCCTAGAGGTTTATACATTTAGACACATTTATCAAATAATTAAAAAGTTAATAATAATTAACTCTACTAGTTGAGACCCAAAATAGTGACAAAAATAATTCTGATTGCTAGAATAATTCTTATTACTAATATTCTAGTTGTTTTATTTATTTTTCAAAGTCTAAAAGCTTAAAATATCCTTGTAATCTAGAAATTTTAATAATCATCCTCGGTATATTTCCAAAAATGTACATATAGTCAATCAATCCTTGAAAATTTCATACACAAAAATTTCTCCCAATTCCACCTAGATTTCTTATAGTAATTCATGAAAAATTTCATCAATTTTTATATAAATCCATGAAATATTAACAACAATTCTTAAAAATAAAAATAAAAATCTTTACCTCTTCTCGTTAGGTTGCATGCAGATCACAGATGCTTTATAACCAATGTGTGCTCTGAGAAGTAAACTTCTATATCCACATCTTACAACCATTGCATTACATTAATCCTCATCTCTCAACCATTTTTCCAAACAAATTAAGCAACTAAGATATGTGGAAGCAACTACATATCTTGCATAGCCTTTTGTAGAGATCTCATTTTGGCACGTGCCTTCTCATGATGTTGCCAATTATGAAAAGGGACAGGGTAATCTTGAGACAAATTGCACTAAAGACTAAAAGAGGTCAAACTTTTTTTTCTAGATACATGAAAATGTAGTGATTTTTTTCCAAAATTTTTGTTGTTTTTGAGTACAAACTATGCATGTCATGAAGATCAAATGCTGATTTTTTTTGAAAAATCTATGATGTTTTTTATTTTTTGAAAATTAGTCAACTATACAGTTTGAAAAGGGCTTGTACACCTATAATCGGTGTAGAAAAACATATTTTTAGCAACTACCATACAAAGTTGTGAATGACATGCACCCTTTTTTGGGATTTTCATTTTGACTTGAGAGTATATTTACATTATTCTAATTTATTATCATTATTCTAATATTTTATATAAATACTAACACAAATAAAGTATTATATACGATATTTAAAATAAATAAATTATACTATTATGCTATATTATATTTATAGTGTAAATTCTTAGATTGGTTTTCAAAATAATTTTATTTTTATAGTTGTAATATATATTTATACTTAAAATAACATAACATTTTAAAATAAAATCATATATTATGGTTAAATTTAATTGGTATTACTTAAAATAATAATAATCTTTAACATATTTATATTTCTTAATTAGACATTTCATTCTAATATGAATATTGTTGAATGTTTAATATTTATTATATTTATTTAACTCTTGCTCTTTACCAATCTTCTAATATCATCCTTTCTACTTCCAATTTCCTCTCATCCTTTGTCTCTAAACATGTATTCTCTCTCTCTCTCTCTCTCTCTCTCTCTCTCTCTATCACCCCTCTTCATCCATCTCCTTATTTATTCCTCTCTCCTATTACAAACATAAAGCAAGTCATTTCATTCTAATATGAATATTGTTGAATGTTTGATATTTATTATATTTATTTAACTCTTGCTCTTTACCAATCTTCTAATATCATCCTTTCTACTTCCAATTTCCTCTCATCCTTTGTCTCTAAACATGTACTCTCTCTCTCTCTCTCTCTCTCTCTCTCTCTCTCTCTCTCTCTCTCTCTCTCTCTCTCTCTCTCTCTCACCCCTCTTCATCCATCTCCTTATTTATTCCTCTCTCCTATTACAAACATAAAGCAAGTTTGTTGGTCATGATTGAAAGTTTCTAATGTAATTGAAAGTCTTTATTCCAAGCATCCTCACAAGTTGATGCACATTTTATTTAAACACAATAGACATCATTCTCTCAAAAATTTACTAATTAACCTTATCTACTACATAAATGCATATAAAAAAGATTAACTTTTTTCTTTTATTAACCTTCCACTCCTCTTTGGCACACCCATTGCACACCAAGGTGAAATTTCTAGTCCATGACACACAAACTGTATGCAAACAAAGATCTAGTAGTGAAATTCCTTACTAAACTATTATTAGTAGGAATTGACAGACATGTTCACATATAGCATAGATACATCATTAATAGAATTTGACCCTTCTAATGTCCAACAAGATATTATTATTGTCCAGCACCTCGTATTCCTTTTTTCCAAGGTAATAATATATTGTTCTCCTTCTACATAAAAATGTAGATTCTACCCTTAACACATGTCTTGCTTTTAGAATTTTTCTTTGCCAATATATCATTATGATGTACCATCATATACACAATAATATGCCCTTATATATAAATTTCTTACTACAATGTAAATTTTAATAATTTATCAATATGACCAACATGTCCCATTCAACATAATTATATCAGTTCCACAACTTACAAGAAAGACATTCACTATTACTTAACTACATACTAATTATACCATATTGTACCCTAAAAAGCATTGTACTGTACGTAAGAACTATGTAAGAACTTTGATGCTTGCGTCCCTTGTTGAATTTAATTAGACAAATTGTTTGCATTTTATTAATTAAATAAAAAAATAGAGGACATATACTTTGTGTTTTTGAACATAGTTAGTAAATTTTATTTTTTAGTCAAATTAGGCCTTTTATATGGGCCTGTAAAATGTTTGATAGTCTATGAACAACACAATAATGTAACATCAACAACAACTAGTGCCACAAAGCTAGATAAAATAATACTTAGATCTACCTCTCTCAAAAAACAAATGTCTAGAAGAAACTAAGTTACCAAACATGGTCAACACTCTCAAAGATCATCTTTAGAAAATACACCACAAAAGCTGCAAGTTTTAAACAACAACAAAAACAAAAGATGAAAGTGAGCCCTTTAAAACATCAAGAAATCACATGATCATAGGGAGGGAAGAAACTAAAATATACTAACATTATAGTTAAAAGAGGGGAAATCAATAACATATTGGCAGCCACCCACAAATGAAAGCTCAAATTTTTTTTTTGGAGAGGGCAAGTGTGAGAAAGATCATCTTGTACACAACAATATTTACTGGCTATCATTCTGACTACCGACTATAGTTACTCTTCTTACTGCAACAAAAAAGGCATCCCCCATAATAGGAATAGTAAACCAAGAGAATAGCAATAAAAAGAAACCATGAAACCACCAACCATCAACCTTCTCATAGAAAGAACACAAAAAATATTCATCACAATAAGGGAACCATCACCCATTATCTAAAGCCTAAGAGGGCCCACACCTAAAATCTCTAGCTCAATAGGGTAATTAATTGCCTCTAGCTTCACAATAGTAGTCACCACCTAAAAAGAGACACATCCCCTTCTTTAGGGATTATGAAAGTAGAAGTCATTCAAATTTACCAAGCCCACTATAACCATTCCCTATTCTTCCCTATTTAGGTTTGGAGAAGCCAAAAAGAGGAACTAAGAGGAAATGGCCTTAAATTCATTCAAAGTGTCACATTCTCATTGCATGTGGGGAGTGGGGAAAAACCAAGGAAGAGGTAGCATCACCAAAAAATTGTAACCCACCCTTGCACCAAGTTGAACCAAGACCAAACCAAACAATAAAAGACAAGGTCATCCCATAAAGCCTCTCCATGTCATTGTAACAATATTCCATGACAATGAGATATGAAGGTAAGACGAGGAAATGACCACCCATCTAGCTATTTGAGTCATTTCCCCACCCCATACACTAATCATGAACATAAAAACTATCTAGACAACTAAAAGGGGCAAAAAAACCCTCCAAGCATTTTTGTACCATCACTTCTCTAGAAACCAACTAGAGCATAACAAGTAAACAAGATAAATTTAGAAAAGCCACATAGCAATAAAAAATAGGACACAACACAAATCCTACAAAACCAATAATGGGTTTGGAAGACACAAGGAATATGTAAGGTCCATCATATATAAACAACAACACCCTAAATTTAAACCCAAATTCCTACACCAAAGCCAAAACTTTGATAGCTAATATAAAGCCTTTAGTAGGTGAATCTACCCAAACAAGAAGTGGGTATTCATCATCTTCCTCATAGTCTCCTTCCTCACTATAACTAATTCAATCTCTCCATGTAAGTGGCGAGGAAACCATTCCTCCAACTCATAAAAATGTTTTCAACAAACAAGACCCTTTATTGGTCCTCCACAAACTGATCCAAGAGGAACATTAGTCTAAGATTTGCAAAGATCCGAGAGAAAAAATCCCTCGGCCAACAGAACCTCCAAAGAAACCCTCTTCATGCCAAATGGTTATGTAGAGCCACCAATAATAAACTAGGAACCACCAAGACAACTCTCCCCACCATCAACATCATGCTTAGACTTGGCATGCACATATTCTAGTGATAGAGGGCCATTGTAGGAACCTTGGAATTTGAAACTCCCCCCCGCCCCCTATGCTTCAATTCATTGTTTGAAGTGAAAATGTTAAATAGAGTGGGGTAAAAATAAAAATAAACTAAAAGAAGAATTGACATTATTTTTAGAAATATTTATTCTTTATAATGAAATTTCACTTGAATATTTTAAATAAAATTTTAGACAAATTGCCAAGAATAGAAACAATTAAAAAAATACAAAATAAACAATGTTCTTGTTATCTATGTTTCAAAAAATAATTTATATGAGGGCTATCTTCATAAAAAAAATTAAATGATTTTAATGCCAACAACATGTGGTCTTGAGAAGCTATAATTATTTGATTTTTCACAACAAATAGACAATTCATTCACAAAATTATAACAATCTAATAGTTTTAATTAAAAAAGGCAGGAAAGGGTCGTGAATCCAGATAGAAACAAAAAGGAAAGACCATCTCTTCTCCAAGCCATTACAACCAAGAATCAGAGAAGAAAACTATAACCCAAACAGTTTGAGTCCCACCTAGAACTTACATAAGCACAATCTAATCAAAACATGCCATGTTCTTTGAATAGTTTAAACTATACAAAGATTAAACTAACATAAGTCTAAACTTTAAACTACTAAACTTACTAATCAAAATAAAGGCCTTGCTACCCCAACAATAGTAGGGATTAAAAGAGTTAATAGTGATGATAAACCATCTTGACAATGTCAATGACATAGAAATGTAACTTAAAAACCACATATAAAACATGTGACCACAAGAGAACTAGAAAAGCGCAAAAAATATAGAAAAGAGGAGCTAGGCTTGCTTAATGTTCTCCCAATCTTCATTAAGGTATTTGCTCTCATCCATCTAGTTCTTGATTCACATGGAACTCTTAATCTTGTTGCATTTTTCCTCCTTGATTTGGTTGGCCTTTCTCAGTTTACTCTTCCCTTTGATAACCCTAAACATGGTTGTTTTCATCATTTTGTTTTGCACTTCTCAAATCATGGAAACAAACACACTAAAATCAATTCTTGTGATGGCCATATTGAACGTATTATTTAGTTCACCAATCTTCTCATTAGTTCCAATGAGAAAAATTTCATAGTCCTTTTTGAATTCTTTCAACTTTCTCTAGACAAATGCAGGGGAAAATCTTGTTCCCCAAACTTAGTTTTATCAGAGGACTTGAAAAATTTGTCACCAAAAATTCCAAGATACACCACCACTTTCATTTCTTTGGAAATCTGGGTTTCCTCATCAAAATCCTCTTCTTGTTCTTTGAAATCCATATCTTCAGAAGAGTGACCCCTAGCTTTATCTAGTTTTTCCTCCACTTTTGTCTCTTCTACATTATCCTTCATTTGAGAATTGTGGGAGTCCTCCTTGATTTCTTCCTTGTAGCTCCTCCCTTTTTTGTTTTTAAGTCTCACAGATCTTCTTTCCCTAGAGCTAGTATTACCCTTCTAATTTTTGTAGTTCGTGTCTCTTTCTTTCACTTAAAACTCAAAAAACTTCTCCCCATCATTATTTTTGATGTCAATAATGTCATCTAACATTATCCTTTTTTAGGGTTAATAATAGGGAAAGATTTATCAAAAGCATTCTTACATTTTTTGAGTTCTTTAAGAAAATTAGATTGTTGCATGGAAGCGATAATCTTCTTGGATTGGAGGGATGAGAGATTTATGTGACTTGGGTGGCTCCAGAGGGTTTTTGTTGAGTATATATCTACAATAACCATAGAGGATTTAGGCCCTTTACATGTGTTAGACTTTTCAATGGGTGGGAGACATCTACCAAACCTTAGATGGTGATCACAGACATGATGGTAGAGGACAAATATGAGCCCTTGGTGGATGGGGGGGATTTCACCCAGGACAATGTTGTTGACCAAAGAGGAATGTAGGAAGAAAGGAATGTTCACTTTTTCCCCATGACATAGCATGTTAAGTAAAGGAAAATGGTAGCCATGGTAGCTCATATATTGAACTTCAAGGGTGAAATACTTAATTAACCATTAAGAAATGGCTCCAAAGAGACTAGGAAGGGAGAGCCTATCATATCCATTTCTAGAACTAACTCTAACAATTTCTTTTGTTCCTTCATATAATTTATGCCTAAAATTTCTATAATCTAGCATAGTTGTTTTTCAATTTGCACACCAACACAATCTAGGCCCGTCGCTTCACCAATCAGCTCTAACATCACAACAAAATTGATATTTCCTATCTACAATTTGACTTGACCCTTGTTTCATGAGTCAACAAAGTTTTTAAAGAGGGTGATATTGTGGCCTTTCATCACCAAGATATAAGAATGTAATCTCTCCTTAACAAAGAAAGTCTAGATATCCTTATTCTATTGCAATTCTTTATTGTTTCTAAGTTCTATACATTATAGTGGGCCACCCATGATGTTCTCCCTCTCATACAACTGGTTAGTTTTATCGGTGCCTAAGATAAGGTTGATTGCACCTCCATCTGATACCATGCTCGTCATTGAAGCTCTCTCCAAAAACTAAGGACTAGGATGTTATTAAGAGACTTAGAATGTAGAGTGAAACTTTTTGTTTCCAAATAAGGGTGATGAAAATTATGAGTCTTAGGAGTTAAAATAATCTAGTGACAAATCTTTCTCTCATTGCTAGCTCCATACCTTTCTAAAACTTGGCTCTTTCCTTACCATTGATGTGACCAATTTAGTAAATCATGTTGACATGCAACATAGACCACTATGGTTGTGTGGGGTACTTTCCAACTTAGCATTATAGATATATGACATAGAAATATTTAACCTTCTTGGTGAATTAAATAGAGAGATATAGTTTAAGATTCACATGATATAACTTCATTATTAAAATGATATGGCTCATCCTTTTCAACTTCATGAGGTTTAAAGCTTTATTAATGTGATAATTGCAAACCACACTTAAATGCATCATGGGGCTAGGGGGCCATGGGGCCAAAGCTTTGTTGACTAGGTTGCTTGGTCTTTTATCTAGCACTTCTAAAGCTTCTACCATGTACCATTATATTTTTTTGTAATCATTTAAAATAATTTTGTTTAAGTCACATGTCTCCTCCATCATAGTCACCATCTTCTATTCTTCATGGTTTGGCCCCCACATAGTCATGTACTCTGCGACTTTGTTCCCTTCTCTAAGGGTATGTTTGATTAGCACATTACTGAAAGAAAAGAGTCTTATTTTGAAATCATCAATTATAGGAGATATGCTCTATGGGAACTTGAATCTATTTAAAAGAAGGTCAATAATGAGCTTCGATTCACCATCCATGTCAACTTTTCCCTCTCTAAGGTCTTGTAGAGTTTTGATATCGAACCACATAGCTATAGCCTTGACATAGTTATTGGACCTTATACTCAGCTACTTGGTGAAGCCAAGGATAATATCTATTGGAAATATAGGATAGGCTAGGTTACTCTGAAGGGAGGGGTGAATCAGGAACTACTAAAGCTTATTCTTATTTCACCAATTAATCCTTCATATATATTTTCATATAATTGCAAGCATGAAAAATTGAAAGCATTAAAACATTCACAACACTTTGAAATGAGATATTGTGACCCAAAAATGTTTGAAATAGAAAGTAAAACTAGGGTAGCGATGATACCCACAAGCTTTAGTACTGTAGTATAAAGTTGTCTTGTTAAGGCTTATAGTTGATTGCTTCTGATGATTTGCCTTGTTAGGAGCAATAAGGACTGCAAGGTCCACCTTGTTAAAGGATTTATAAAACATACAATGAAGTATGCACTCGGTAAAGAGATTTGCAAAACACTGCTAAGTCTACCTTGTGAAATGATTTAACTAATACACCTAATAGGATGAACCAATGGCTAATCTTTGATATGCACCTCTAATTTTGAGATTCCTTTGGAGTGTAATGGTCACCTTATTGTGATAGATAAATATTTTTTGCTCCTTAT
The DNA here is from genome assembly GCA_028749045.1 of Cupressus sempervirens. Classification (NCBI taxonomy): domain Eukaryota; kingdom Viridiplantae; phylum Streptophyta; class Pinopsida; order Cupressales; family Cupressaceae; genus Cupressus; species Cupressus sempervirens. The sequence goes on along the minus strand of CM053789.1, from coordinate 834,603,970 downwards.
ACTACTTGTAGCCTTCTTCATTTGCACTTCTTCTATTATTATATATATATATATATATATAGACACACACACACATGTATATATATTTATATACATGTATATACACATATATACATGTATATAGACATATATATACATGTATATATAATATGGTGTATATATATAATATGGTATATATATAATATATATGTATACATACATAGATATATATGCATATATATATACATATATATATATGTATATATATGTATGTATGTATGTATATATATATATATATACATACATATATGTATATATATATATATATGTATATATGTATACATATATATACATACATATATGTATACATATATGTACATATATATATATATGTATGTATGTATGTATGTATACATATATATATACATATGTATGTATATATATGTATACATACATACATATACATATATTCATATGTATATATGTATATGTATGTATGTATACATATATATACATACATATGTATATATACATACATACATACATACATACATACATATATATATACATACATATATATATATATATACATACATATATATATATATATACATACATATATATATATATATATATATATATATATATATATATATATATATATATATATATATATATATATATATATATATATATATATATGTATACATACATACATACATACATATACATATATACATATATACATATATGTATATGTATATGTGTGTGTGTGTGTGTGTGTGTGTGTGTGTGTGTGATATAATATATTTCATATATACCAATCCAAATTAGAATTCATCAAAGTTATCTACAATACAAGTTTTACCAAAATACACAAAGTCAGCTCAACTTGTGGCACTCAGGTTTTGATACTCAGCAACCATTGTCAACACTTGGCATCATCATTCCCTTAGTAGAAATAGAAGCTCAATTCATACTAATCACTTCCAAGTATTCTAAACTTGGTCAACACTAGTGACTTAGTGAATACTATGAAACTTGGCATATAAAATGAACTACCTGGTTGACACATCCTAGCTCGGTTAACACTAGATTCATGTCACTAATACTGCAAACTCACTAAACACTGGAGGCCACGGTTGACACTGTGAAAGTTGGTTAATACTATGAAGCTCGGTTTGCACTATTACTTATCAACTCGATAGATACTGCTTGCTATAAATTGAATACTGATTTTGGAACTCGGTAGCAATTGTAGAACTTCATAGAACATGGATTACTTAGTTAACACTGTAAACTACAAGATAAGATCAGTAGCTACTAACCTTTTGACTAAATGTGAGTCACTAATAAAAAAACTTGACCATAATTTCAACAATATTCCCCTTTGGCATTAGTGACAAAAACAATTATGAATCAAAAACTGAGTTCTCAAAATTTCAACTCCAAAACATTATTTTATCTCCATCCAGTGTCTTCAACTCGATAACATACTCAATTTTTGATATTTTTTAAAATTGCTTTTGTAAGAGATGTTATTTGATTAATTGTGCATGTATTTGTATAATATTATGTTTCTCCCCCATATATATATCACATATTATACTTTACTCACTATATACATATATATATCATAACTTTATTTTCTCCCCTTTATATCTCATCTTATTCCCCTTTTTGACATAAATGCCAAAGTTGTATGCTACATGGTAATGCCAAAATGTGACAAGAATTCATAATGTACCTTCAAAATTAATTTCGTTGTCTTGTCCCAATTTTCCTATAACACCTTGCTTACATGCAATGTAATCTATACTTTTGTAGATAACTCTATAATGTGATCAACTATGGAGAAGTTATTACCATGGATGAGAGTTTTGCCATGTGCAATGTGTTTTTGAAATGCATCCATGTTTGGGAGAATTGTGCCTTGATTTTCTACAAATGTAGCCCTAATCTTGGCTTCTTCCTTTAATAATTATCCTTCAAGTCTTTATCTATCTTAGATAGGTTATCATTGATTTCTTTAGTGAAGATAGATGTATCATATAACTTGCTAAATAATGAAGTTACATTATTTGCAGAGGGTATAAATAAGATGAGAATAGTAGTCAATTCTACTTGATTTACTGTAAATTTATGTGCAACTTGCTCCAATAAGGTGAAAGCACAAAGCTGTGTCATCATTTTGTGATATCTGGGAGGGTTACGGCTGAAACTATTCCAGCCATAAGGGTTTTGGATTAAAATGTTTTGAGCATATAGATGTGGCCAATTTCCCCATTGATCTAGCATGGAGGGTTACGATCGAAACCCTTTTGGCCAAAAGGGTTTTGACCATAACCCCCCATGCTTTATAAAACTGTCATCAATCACTCTGCAGCTACCATTTTCACTGTAGCATTTCCGAGAATTTTGGAGAGCAATTAAGGTGTTTCGGTCATAAGGGGTTAGTGGTTTTTTGTTTTTGCATTTTTTTAATTTTTAAGTATTTTTTTATTAGTAAATGTTAATAGTAGTCAAATCATTTGTTTTTAAAGTGTTTTACTAGTGAATTAATTAGATTTGTTAATTTTTTAATATATTTAAATTGTTTTTTAGATTTGTTAGTAAATTATTTAAAACATAAGCAAGAATGTAGTCAAACATTGGGTAAAAATATAGAAAAAACATTAGGTAAAAATGTAGAAAAGCATTAGGTAAAATGTAGTCAAACATAAATTATTTAGAAGTAAAATGTATTCAAACATTAGGTAAAAATAAACAAAATTAACTTTGTTATACAGAAATTTGAAATTGAAACCTATCATTAATTTCTAAAAAATTATACAAAACTTATACATTTATATGAAATGTAGAAAAATTGTTTAACCCTATAGCTAAATCAAAATGTAATTTAGTTAAAAACTTAAGTTACATGTGTACACTTAGTTATGATTTGATCAAGATTTTTTTCCTTTTTTTTAAAATCGCATATACATGTACATGTATGAACATTTATTTTTCACATTTGCATGAGAACGTTAAAATACATTAGATATCATCTCTAAGATAATTTGTTTTAAAATACATATACATGACTGAATAGCACCATACACTTAATGTTGTCTATTTATATATGTGTGTTTTAAATTAAATTAAACTTTTAATTTTTTTAATTTATACACTTGTATGTTTATATGTGTATATATATGCATGTGTAGATCTCTAGATATTTATCAGACTTTGTCTCTTGTAGCTTCACATGAGCATATCCTCATACATTATGTACATATATACATTATGGCATCTGGTTCTAGGGATCATGCTCCTACATCCTCAAGGGATGCTAGTATCCATAGAGGGGGTCAGCGTGTTGAGTCTGGAAAAACACAATGATCCACATCCTTCACTAAGGATAGCAAGCAGTTATCTAGAGATACACTTGCTAGATTATCTCATACTATAGAGGTTCTAGACTCCTCCCTTTCCTCTTCTACCACCCTCCCTAATAGGGAGAAGATTATAGTGATGTGAGAGGAGTTCTTTCATATAATTCAGACCATTGAATCATACAACCCTTTTGAAGATATCAATATTGAGACAATTTATTATTCTCTATCTCATAGTGTCACTAGCACTGTGAAGTATAGACAGGTTGACACTGAGGTCTCCACTACCACGATGAAGACCATGTTTCCATTTTATAGAGATAGAGCTAGAGTTAGAGGCTACTCTAGGATGAAGTGTACTGATGAGCTCATTGCACCATATATATATACTCACTGGTTGGCTACTCATCATAGATGGCCATAGAAGGATGAGTTCCCTCTATATTTCTAATTGTTTGTAGAATTTCATTTATAGCATGATGTTGACTACATAGATTATCCAGGTCATGTTGGGCAAGGTCTAGGTAGACTTTTAGAGAGATTCAGACACATGGACACTCTTGCATCCATTAATAAATGGGCAATGGTGGGTCCAAACCTATTGGTTATGTCGAGAGGTCCAGAGATGGTCGTTGCAAGCTAGAGTGTTCCTGATGACACAATTAGGACACAGATTTATTCGAGCATTACCACCGTTGCTAAAAAATTTCAAGAGATTTCTTTTGATTGGTGTGGTAGATATATGTTACAGTCTTGAGGTATCATTCCCACAGCTGCATCATCTGGCATAGGTGTTGATTATGCATATGGTGTAGTAGACTTACCTTCTCCACTATAGTTTTCTGTAGTGTTAGATGTGGATGTATTACATCATAGGTTTTTATGGAATTTCTTGGTTTCTATCAATCCCACATATCTCATGAAAAAATAGAATACAATTTATTGTTTTCACCTATTAGACAATTTTTTTTCAAAACAAAATGGTAAAGCATATATATATATATATATATATATATATATATATATATATATGTATATATATATACATATATATGTATATATATATACATATATATGTATATATATATACATATATATGTATATATATATATGTATATATATATATATGTATGTATATGTATATATATACATATATATACATATATATACATACATATGTATATATATATACATATGTATATATATACATATCTATACATATATATATATATACATACATATATATATATATATGTGTATATATATACATACATATATATATGTATATGTATATATATACATACATATATATATATGTATATATATACATATATATATATATGTATATATATATACATATATACATATGTGTATATATGTATATATATGTATATATATATACATATATATACATATGTATACATATGTATATACATATATATATATGTATACATATGTATATACATATATATGTATATATATACATATACATATGTATACATATGTATATACATATATATACATATATATACATATACATATGTATACATATGTATATAAATATATATATATATATGTATACATATGTATATACATATATATATATATGTATACATATGTATATACATATATATATATATGTATACATCTATATATATGTATATATATGTATACATATATATATGTATAGATATGTATACATATGTATACATATGTATAGATATAGATATGTATACATACATACATATATATATATATATATATATATATATATATATATATAGGAAATTGCATAGTTTAAAAGGATAAGATATAAAAGAAATTCTATTATGAAAATAGATAAGTCCTAAATATACCCTAAATACTAAATAAAAGAAAATTATGTGCAAGAAAAGAAAAAGAAGTATGGCAATGGTACTATAGCCAACATCCATTACCCTAAAGCTTGAATATCTAGATATTATCATGGAAATGAGTATTTCTAATGCTCATATTTTGTGACACAAGTAGGTCAATTTGCAACATCATCTTCATGACTAAATGCACCAAATTGAGCTTGATGTCACCTTTTAGCGTCACAATTGATGAAGGGTTCTTTCCTTAATACTACAACATACAACACAAATAGAGAAATAATACAATTTGAGAGAACAGGATATGGACTTATTATTATCACTATAAATGAAAAATTACAAAATTACAATATGAAAACCCACATGGGCCCCTTCCTTACAAGAGTTTGCAAGACATAGTTATGACTATCACCTAGAACTACCCTAGATAACCTATAGGCCTTACTTATATAGGCAATTTTTATCATCTGGAAGGGTTCAAAATAGAAAGCCCTAACCCTTGAGGATGACCAACCTCATATTATATTATTATTTCACTACACTTTATTAAATAGGATAAACTCAAGAAAATTTAAAAATTACATTTTTTGATGGGTCCACTTTTGGAGACCACAAATAGTAAATTGTTGACCCAATGAGCTATTATAACCCTAATTCCAAATTCCTTGGCTAGTGATCTATAAATGATGATCACACACACATTCATTACTCAAGGTTTTGCCTCATTTTAGAGCCTTTTGGGACTTCATTGCTTGACCTAAAGATTGGGTATTCAAAATTCATACTAAATTTTTTCAATTAATTGCACTAATATATATGACATGACAATGAAACTTATCTAGCTAGCTGATATGTCTAAGATGAACCTCCATATATGAAATTAGAACAATTTGAGTACATAATATTAACTTGCTAAATATTTTGTCAAGATGCCTCAATAAACACCTCCACACAGTAATAGCCCTTATTGAAAAGTTGAATTTTAAAAACTGAAAATAGAAATACTTTTAGGTGATGCTAGATTTCCCATACACCCAAGATGCTCCTTCATCAGAAACCCAGGGTAATTAGGTAAGTGATCCTATCATGTCTCGGGTATTTAGAGGAAAACTAAGATAGTCAACCTCCTCTCACACTACCCATGTTGGATCTTCCATTGGCCTCTCTTTCCATTTGACTAGATACTCTTCATGTGTTCTATTCCTTCTGCTTCTTTCCACACAGCTATCCAATACCTCCTCAATCTCCTTTGTACCTAAAGTAGATACCATAATACTTCAATGTGCTTCTTCAACTTCATCTCCATCACCTAGCTCATAATATTCTATCAAATGTTGAATACTAGTGAAATATTTAGTTCAACTGACAACTCTATTTCATAGGCATTTCCAGGATCACGTCTTTTAAGTATTTTGCATGGTCCAAACTTCTTCATTTTCAGCTTATCATATTTACCGACTAAAAATATTTCCTTCCTCAAATCAGCTATGACTTTACCTCTAAACTAAAATTCTTTATACCTCCTTTTTCACATCTTCCTTACCCTTATACTATGTATTAATCCTTGTAATGTGCTTCCTCACCTCCCCATGGATGTTCTTCAAATATTCAGCAAAATCTTTTGCTTTACCACTACTTATCTCTCCTTTATCCACTTCAAAAGCATTTATGGGTTTGCTCCCATGCATAATATCAAATGGTTATTTATCAGTATTCATGTTGACATAATTATTGTATGCAAATTATACCCGTGATAGCATCAAATTGCAACCTTTTATCTTATCTCCAACCAATCACCTCAGCAAATCCCATAAACTTTGATTTATAACTTTTTTTGTCCATTAGTATGTGGATAATGTCAAGAGATGAACTTAAAATTTATCTTTAATTTCTTCCATAATGAATATTATAAATCCCCAACAAACATGGTATCTTGGTCACAAATTATGCTCTTTGGAAGACCATGTCGTCTCACCACTTCTCTGAAAATTAACTTCACCACATGAACAAAATCACTAGTCTTCTTATAGGGAATGAAATGTGTCATTTTAAAAAATATGTCATCGACCACAAATATTGAATTGTGTCCACTATGTCCTTGGTAAACCAAGAAAAAAATCTATTCTAACATATTCCCATCACTTCTCAAGTATAAGTGACCGCTGATACAACCCTATATTTTGTTTCACTCCTTTTGTCATCTGACATACTATGCAACTTTGTACAAACTTCCTCACATCTTGTTGTAACAATAGTTAAGAATCATTCTCAGCATCCAAAGAAATGAATTTGTCTCTACCAAAGTGACTGGAACCAATCCTCCACTATGCTTCTCCTCAATGAAATTCTCTCTCATAGAACTTCTAGGAATGCACAACTAACTTTCCTTGATTAAAATGTCATCTTGGATTATAAAATCCAACCACTTGTTTTTGTCAAGTGTAATAAGTTCTGTACAAGCTTTCCAAGCTTCACCAAGATTCTAATCTTCTAGATACAAATTCTTGAGTTCCTTGAACCCAACCACCTTAATCAACATTTTTGTCAGAAAAATTTATCTTCTACTAAGAACATATGCAACTCTGTTAGAATTCATACTTCTCTGTTTCAAAACCAATGTATAACCCTACAAAAACTCAGCCCATTTCAAATGTCCTTGATCAAGTTTCCTTGACTATTCAAATATTGTAAAGCTTGATGATCAATATACAGAAAAAACTCCTTCAAAAGAAGATAGTGTCTCCACTTCTTCAATGTCTAAGCTAAAACATAAAAATCCTTATCATAAACAAAATACTTTCATTTGACATCATTCAATTTCTTACTAAAATAAGCAACAAGTCTACCTTCTTGGTTCAAAACAACTCCTATTGTAGTACCAATAGAATCATAATCTACTTGAAACACCTTATTAAAATATGAAAGTGCTAAAATAGATTGCTCTGTAAGTTTTTGTTTTAAAAGATTAGAAATCTTATAATCTTCTATAGTGCACTTAAATTATTTCATATCCCCTCTCATTATTTTAGTCAAGGGTCCACAAATACTAGTAAAACCTCTGATAAATTTTTGGTACAAACTAGTTAGTCCATAAAAGGATCTTACCTCTATTGCACTTCTTCGAGTAGGCCATTCGAGGATAGCCTTTACTTTCTTAGGGTCCATTTTCAAACCTTATGTTGATACTACAAATTTCGAGTACACGAAGTCCTTCTTCACAAAACTACACTTCTTCAAATTTATCAGCACATTTTCCTCCCTCAGCTTGTCAAACACCTTATGAATGTGCATCAAATGCTCCTCCTATGCCTTACTAAAGATTAAAATAACATGTAAACATTGAAAAACTTGTACAAAAACTCCTTCAATACCTCATTCATGAGCCTCATGAAAGTGCTTGGTGCATTGGTTAGCCCAAAAGGCATGAATAACCACTCATACAATCATTCCTCTTCTTGAAGGCAGTGTTCCACCCATCTCCTTCCCTAACGTGAATCGTATGGTACCTATGCTTCAAATCTAGCTTTGTGAAATACACAGGTCCATTCAAAATCAATAATATCATCCATTTGTGGCAATGCAATTTGTACTTGATTGTAATCTTGTGGATAGGTCAAGAATCTATACACATTCTCTATTCTCTATTCATCTTAGATACTAATACGGTTGGTACAACACATGGACATTGACTCTCTCAAATTAGTCCCTTCTACAACAACTCATGAACTTGTCTATTTAACTCTTCTCTTTTTTCTTGTGTCATTCTATGTGATGTCTTGTTTGGAAAATTGGCTCTTATAATCAAGTCCATCTGGTGACTAATCTTCCTTACTAGGGGCAATCCATTAGGTACATTATCTGACACAATATCTGGAAACTGTTCCAATAAATCTACAACTTCTATAGGTACCTCCTCTACTTCTTCTTTACCATCTTTTCAAATTACAGAAAAATAAATATGCTCATGCCTCATACCCTTGGGAAACAACATTCCACTAACAAATCATATTCTGATAGCAATACATACCTTTTTTTCTTTCTACTTCAATGACTTCACCTTATGTTTCACTCCATCCTTTATCTGAGTGTAGGTATTTGCATGCTCATCATGTAAATAATATTTCCCAAATTGTCATGACCTACCTAGTAACATATGGCGTATTTCCATAGGTATGATATCACAAAGCACCTCATCCTGGAATCTCCCAATCTTGAACTTCACTAGGACATGCTCTTTGACAATGACCTTGTGGTCATCCTACACCCACACAATATGGTATGGACATAGGTGTTTCTACCTTTTGATACTTAACTTTGTGACCATCTTTTCTAACACTGCATTATCAATGCTTTCACGATCAATTATTACATCATAGCACTTTTCTTCAAATTAGCACCTTGTGTCAAACAAGCACCTCCTTTGATCAGGTTCATTCTCAATACTTAGCAACACTCTTCTGTTAATGAGGACTTCTCTATTTTAGCATCTTCAAAATGTAAGGATATGAAATCTTCATCATTATTTGCAACTCTAGCCTAGCTTGCAGTTCTTCTACCAATCCTTCCTTGGCACCAAAGACAATCAAATACCGTGTGCCCTTCTTCTCTACAATGAAATCAGGTTCTAGGAAAACATCATTTACTAAATCATTACCTTCTTCTTCTTCCTTTTTGTTCTCTATTACTCTAATCATGGAAATGATTATTTCCCCTCTGATTTTGGTTGCTACTACTAGCCTCAACTTTCTTCTTTTGATCATCATTTTGGCCTCCATAATGAATAAGATAATTGAATTCATTACTAGCATTGGGAAAAATATTAAATAAATGCAATTGTGGTGTTGTTTTTCTTGATTTTGTCATCTATAACTTTTAACTTGATGTGTTTTGAAATGATACTATATTGCTTTAAATTTTATTTGTAATTAAATTCAGTGTGGTGTTGTTGATATTATTTTAGGGGAAATGGTATTTTTAACATGATCCATCATTACATTTTAAAGATGTTTCTCAATAAAAGTAAAAGACAAGGGTCAAAAAAAATAAAGAAGAGGTCTAAGGTACTATGGAAAGGTAAAGGTGGCAATGTAATCCCAAATATTAAGTATGCTCATCTAAATCTGATATAAAATTTTGAGATAATGTGTTAAGAAATATTTAGACAAATCTAATGAGAGTAGATGGGAAAATCACTTTTGTAATTGTGGCAACAAATTTTGATGAAAAATGAAACTTAGTAGTATTGGAAAAGAAAGGGTAAATGAAAGCAACTTATTGGACTTTTTAGGCTACTAAACCTAATTTGATTAATTTAAAGATATAATTTTAAATTTATTCAATTCTTAGCATGAGATTTTGGAGGTAATATTTTATACATTAGAAACTATTGTTAATTCCATTTTGATGATTTTTTTCCAAAAAAGATACTTTATAATTGTTAAAATGACACTTTTGCATATGTTTTGTAGGATCTTATTTATTTTTATTTAAGTTTTTAAAATATCAGACTTGTTTAATGATTTGGTTGGGTTATTTTTTTGTGAAGTCATTCTAGACAATATGTCGTTGCATTGCGTCCACAAGTCAGTTCTATAATTTTGAAAAAAAACTTTTATATATCTATTTGTTGTAATGTAGACATCTTATGATACGAAAAATAAGCTATTTCCTTTTCACAATGTCGAAATGCAAATTTTGAGTTAATTTGAGTAAGACTTTTACCAAACGGTTGTAAAGAAAAGATCTTCTACACATTTATCTCTAAATCTAGAGATGACACGATAATAAAAATTCTGTAAAAAATGGTTAAAGCAATGATAAATAAATCCAACCCCACTCAATGGTCCCATTTTCCCTTGCATTACAACTCCATCCAATTATCATATCAATTAATTAGATTATAGGAATCCACAAGTTTAATTGAAAAATTTAGTTTTTGGTGAGCATACATAGGTTTTGAGACAAACAAAAACCACAAAAACAAGTACCTATCTCATGACTATTAACTAGGATGCAAATTCAGGCCGACATGAAGATCATGCCATTTTATTATGTATTGATAATAAAGATGGATGAATCCCAAAAAAAATTTTGTGAGTTGGTAAAATGGGATAACAAAGATGCTAGTTGAATTGTAGGAGTTGCAAATATAACTCTATAACTCTATTCCTCAAAATTTCAAAGTAATCAATTTTACCATTAAAATTGAGAATGTAAAATTATTAAAAATAAATAATCATTATTAAATAACAATATAATTTCAATTTTATGAGAAATTTTAAATATATTATGTCAAAATAAAAAAATAGAGTTAAATTGAAAAGTCTAAAATATAATTGTACAAAAAATCTATCATCTTCTAAATAAAAGTATTAAATAATAATTTTACATATATTTGAGTTTATTTACTCTTTAATATAATAATCATAATGTAAAAATCAAATATAACATAGAATAACACTATGAACTTATCATAGTAGTTCATATAAGCTATTGACAACTAATCCTTTGAAGAATATAAAATTTACATTGATTACTAAGAATGCATTTTATAGAAATCATACCACAAGAATGGTCAAGGTTTAAATTCCCTACTAGTTCTACTAGGACTTGGTATAAAGTAAATATCATTTCCTTGGTTGTACGAATATGAATGAGATCTAGTGCGCATAATATGTTATGAATTATATCGTGTGAGCTTACACATAACATTTTTTTGGATTAGAGAAGAATTTGGTGTAGTTGAGGCACAATGATCTTACAATGAATTGTATTTAGCAAGTGAAGTTACCCATCTACACTAGCATTATTCAGTGATGATAGTACTAAAGTTATTTGGATAGTGGATCCTTCTATCTTCTCATCAACTCCTAATAGGGTTGACAAAACTCCTAATAGGGTTGGAATCTCCTAAGAGGGATTCAAATTCTCCTAACACAAACTCATATATAGTGACTGTACTTCATCGACCTCTAATAGGGTCTATCCTTTCACAAGGAACATTTATATTAGTGCATCATCTTATAGGCATTGTTTCTCCATCTAATCAAGCATTTCTATATAGTTAACAATTTTTTTCTTATCTTATATGGTTATCTTTATATGGTTTATATGGTAACCCCAACTATAATTCCAATTCTAACCTTATTTATAAACTAAATGTTAATCCTTATCTAACACTAAACCTTAATCATAATAACAATCCTAATCTTAACTCTAACCACATCTAAACTGCTTGCTCTTAATAATAATCGTAATTGTAACCCCAACACTATTTTAATTCTAAACTAAAACTTCCCCTAATGAATAATTCTAATCCTTTCCCTAGCCCTATTGGTAACCATGGCGTGATGTATAGTGAAGAACCCTTATCATAATTTTCTAAGTGTAATACAAACTTAATGTTTAGGATATAGGTATAGGGTTAGAATTTATCAATTAGGGTCACAATTAGGCTTTAAAATTAAGTATTATAGTTAAAAATATATGATTTAGGCTTATGGTTAAGATGAGTATCAAGGTATGGCTTTACATTTGGTTAATTTTAGAATTAGGATTTTGCATTTGAGTTTACAATTTAGTATTTAGAATGCAACATATATGATTATGGTTTATAATTGAAGATTATGGTTTAGTTTAGGAATTAGTGTTTAGAGTTTAGAATTGGGTTCTAGTAGTTAGGATTAGGATGAGAGTTTAAAATTTAAAATTTAGGGTTTATAATATTATAATTAGGGCTAAGTATTTTTAATGGTTATTGTTATGATTAAGATTTGAAATTGAGCACTAGGGTTAGGATTAGGGTTTAGTATTCATGATTTTGGATAAATAGGGTTATAGTGAGGATAATGATTATGGTATGGGTTTACATGTGGTTGATATTATGGTTGCAATTTGAGATAGTAAATTACCATTTAGCATCAAGGATTGAGATTATTATTTTAATCCCTTTTCAAGTATTATAGGTCCTAACACTAACCCTTTCCCTAATTATATTTCCTTATGTGCCTTAAATCTAATCCTAAGTCATTCAATCTAATAGGTCCTAAGCTTAACCCTAACTCTAACCCTAACTAGAAATCTAACCCTAATCCTAACCCTTACACTAACCCTAATCATAATTGTAACCCTAACCTTGAGTTTAACCTTAACTCTACCCTTACCCCTAACCCTAACTCTTACCCTAATTCTAAGCCTAATTCTAATCTTGACTCTAATCCCAACCCTAACCCTAACCTTAACTCTAACTCTAATATGAATACTAGCTATAATTCTACCATTACTTCTAACCCTAACCCTAATTCTAACCCTAACTCCAACCCTAATTCTAAACATAACCCTAATTCTAACCCTATCCTTAACTCTTATTCTAACCCTAACCCTAGCTCTAACTCTAACCCTAACTCTACTTGTAATTCTAACTCTAACTCTAACTTGAACCCTAACTCTAACTCTAGCCTTTTCCCTAACCCCAAACCCAATCCTAACTCTAATTCTAATCCTAACTCTAACTCTAATCCCACCCTGACCCTAACCCTTACCCTAATTCTAAACCTGACTCCTACCCTAATTCTAAACTTGAATCCAACCCTAATTCTAAGCTTAACCCTAATTCTAACCCTAACCTAACCATCACCCTAACTATAAATCTAATTCTAACTCTAACCCTAATTCTAACCCTAACCTTAATTCTAACCAAAACTCTAACTCTAACCCTAACTATAACTATAACCCTAATTGTAACCCTTACTCTAACTGTAACTCTAACTATAATTCTAACCCTAATTGCAACCTTTATTCTAACTCTAACTCTAACCCTAATCCTAATGCTAATGGTAAACCTGAATCTAATCCTAATGTTTCATATATGGATCCTCCCTTGGTTTCATATCTTAGTAAATATGTCTTGATTGATGACTTCTCTCTTTGAGTGCATCTTCCTCTCTCTTTTGTTTGGTTGATTTCCTTCCTCAACTATATTTTGAGTATTTCTTCCTCTCTCTTTTATTTGGTCAATTTCCTTCCTCTACTATATTTCGAGTTCTTCTTCCTCTCTCTTTTGTTTAGCTGATTTCCTTCCTCTCAATTTCATCTTTGTATTCTTCCTCACTTCTAATTCACATTCATAAAATTCCATTATGATATTATGTTATCTTTATCAAGGCTTTCCTTAATGTTCTTTAATTTGTCTTTACTATTTTGTTACTTTTGATTGTTTCCTTTCTAGTACTATTTTTGGAGCATGAGTGAGCTTAGATTCTTTCTTTGTTCCAATGCAAATCTACCATCTTTTTATGTTTTGTATTATATTATAGATTTTTTTATTATTCTTCCCATTATTCTTGACTTCTTCCTTTTCTTTCTACATATTGTTTGTGGTGCCTAGCTTGTTTAGGGCAATGTCTATTGAACGTGTAGTTTGCACAAAAAGAAAGCTTCCTCTTAAATTTTTATCTCTTTTTCCCAAATTCCAAATGTCATAATCATCCTTGTTTGTTTGAGAATTACTCTTTTGTGAACAATCTTTATTGTGGCAAAGAGGGTAGAATCTTCTCTCTACATCTTTTAATGTCCTATCTTAGGTTTGAGTCTTGTGGATGGGTTTAAGCTTCTATTCTCAATGAAGGTGTCCCATAAAAAAAAAACAAATCGGTAAGGAGCCCCTATAATAAAGGACTTATTATTTGAACAAAAAAATATTGGTACAAAAAAATATTGGTGCAACTAGAATTATCTTCACCACCTTTGAAAAATATTTCTAAAATCTACATGAAAGATCAAATTTGCCTTATTTTTTCTACCAAAATACAAGTTTCTTTTTATTAAAATATTAAAAGATATATTTCTTTATTTAAAAATATTAAAATTCATAACTGGCAACTTTTTAAAATTTAAAATTTTAGAACTTAAATTCATGGGGTCAACATGTTTAATATATTCCTAAATAAATATGTGCAGCACCCGCTCAAGATTTTTAGGAAGCCCCACCTTAGAACTAAATTTATCAAGCTTTCATTCAAACATTCATTGGTCCAGAATTTTAGTGGAAGATTGTTGATAAGGCTGTTTTGGCAGGATCAAAATCCCTTACCCATTTTTTTATGTTCACAAGTTTATTCTCATACCACCATGTTGCTTTTTCCATTATTTTGTCCCTTTGGTTTTCCAAATCAAAGATTGCAACAAAAGAGCACTTGGCTAGGAACCTGATTTCTGTACTCTTACCTATTTTTCATTTGCTTCTGATCCAATTCCTCATGTCTTCCATGCTAGGGTTCTTTCTAATTAATTGATTGGGGCATAATTTTCAAAGCAGTGTGCTTTTGTAGTCAATGAGATTACCTAAATTAATATTCCATCGAGCAAGGCTGTGTGCCTTTGCTTCTATCGACTGACATCATTTCTTTTTGTTTTCCATATTTTGACAATCCTATATATCCTCGTGCACTTCCGATGTTAACGATCTTCCTCTGTTTGCTTGCGAATTCCGCTAAGGGCTTTGAACATTTTTCACTTGCTTGTTTAGGACACATATTCACTTCTTCGGCAAAGCTTGGTGGATATTTGATCGTGTGCTCTCTGTAAAGCTTTGGATGTGCTGATCTTTTAAGTGCTTTGGGTTAGTCCATTTTAGAAGAGAAACATTGAAACTTATTAATAAATTTACAATCAATTACTTATGAAAATCTAAAAATAAGTCAATTTATTCAACATTTTTGAAATAATTTTCTAAAGTTTGTTTTTAAAATTGGTTTATTACATTGGAAAAATAAAACTTTCTAATCAGAATATAATATAACAATTAAACTTTCTGCAAATTGTGCGCATAACTTCTATCCAAACTTTTTCTTGGAACTTTCGCCATGAAGGAAACCATAATAACTTATAAACGCTTTAACAGTCTTAAATTGCGTTCAGATAATGTAGAACCTTCTTTATAATAATAATATTTTACTGTCTTGATCAAATAAAATACCCACAGCATAAAAACCATTTATCTAATTTATAAAAATATGTTTGAAGTAAATATATTTACAGTCAAAAAAATGACTTGACAGATTCGATTACGAATCACTACATTTAAACCTTTCGCAAGACAACCTTTCTTCCTGCCTACTTTACCTCCTCCATTTCTTGAAGCGGGTCTTTCTATGCAGTACGGAAGATGCGAACTGAAAATAAATTTGTTTGGATTGTTGTCCAACTGCTTAAAAATACAAATGTCTCCTTCCTTTATATTGTTATCTAACTGTAAAACATTTCCACCCACCACTAAAAGTTGGCCCCCAATTCCTAATAATGGATTGTACCTTCCATTCATTTCCACCCACCACTAAAAGTTGGCCCCCAATTCCTAATAATGGATTGTACCTTCCATTCCTTGCCCTCTACATTCAAAAGTAGCACTTCACCTTTTTTGCTTGGTAATTGAATTGGGTATTTATGAGCTCCATAGAATTCCTTTAATCCAGACATAAACTAAGTTATGTAAACGACGAACTATTGGATCACACTATTATTAAATTTAAGATATACACAATTAGAAATCTAAAAGACTAAGACTTACGTTACATACTAAGATTTGATATTGTTAGATGGTTAAATACATTTTCCAAGGCTCTCTGTTCTTAATTTTAATTTTATAATATGAAAATTTATATTAGCAGTCAAATGAGGGAAGTTGGAGCTCACCAGCAAGTATGGTCCATTTATATTCCATGATTTCATAGCCATTCTACGAAAAGGTTTATCTGATGTGAAAGGCGCAGAAACCAAGAGAGAATACTCAGCTTTCTTGCATGCAACAAAACTATATTTGTTTGTTAGTACCAATTCTCCTAGAAAAATTACAATTCAAATCCCTACCATGAGTTGCGATAAAGATTTGGATAGACAAATTTAATAAGCTCTATATCTCGCAAAAAAAAAACATCTTACCCGAAAATGAGGATTTCCTTGTTCTTCTTTTATTCTTAGCCATTGGTTCAGATTCATTGTTGTTTTTCTCATTAGAAATCAGTTTAATCACCGATTTATTGTCCATTGGTTGATTTAAACTATGCATTTTGTCAGAATGAAATTTCTCTTTTGAAACAATGTTTGGTATTTTTGTATTATCAGTACTATTTTTTTTTTCACACCCAGATCTTCCATATAGTCAAACTTCTAAGGAAGAGTTTTCTACATAGTGGAACACAAGAAAATCTCCTATTTTACAAGCTGTGAAAATTGACAAATTCTTTCCAGTCATGTAGAAATTCCAAAAATATTGTTTGAATTGTACAAAAACTGCACCCTGCACTCGTGCCCAGATGGGCCTTGCAGAACCACATCGTTGTCTTTTTTATTCATGACCTGTAAAACAAAGGCAGGAGGAATGCACTGCATGAAACATATAAAATAGTTTGTTTTCACGTTTGTAAATACAAAATATGTAACCTTTTTTAAATGAATAGAATAATAAGCATAAAACTTACCAGTCTTTCTACAAAATCTTCAAGCATAACTGTTTATCATGATATTTACCATGAATTTTATGGCACTTTTGATTGCATGTCCTGCACGGTTTAAACATTTCCCCTTTTTTTGTCTTCCATGGGAAATGACAAATGCAGATGGTATAGAAAGATAACACAGCAGAAGATATCTTCAAAACCTAATGAGAAAAACAAGCTAGGAATATACAGACATGCACTGTGTCCTTTTTATAACCACCGAGACAAAAGGAGATTCTATAGAAAGATGACCTAGAAAAATAGGCCGTATGGAAAAAGATAACACAGAAAAATAGGTTGCAGAAACCACCGTCACGTTTTGATCACAATCGGGTTGATGGATAAAGTAGTTGAAAGAATCAGCCGTAAATTATATATTTAATCAAATTCATGCAAGCTCATCAGTGAATCAGGAAGTATATTACTAGCTATATCTCACCTCCAATATAATAAATGCATGATTTGATATTAAGTACTATCAGAACCGGCAAGAGTTATGTTCTGAATTGTACACATAATTCCTTTTGAAATAGTTCATGGTAGATTATTGAATTGGACGGATTTCAAGTGTGTGAAAAGATTTATGAACATCGTAGAGATCGGATGGAAGAGAGTACGTAAGAATATGTGGATTTAGTCATGTGATGGCTTTCCTCCACATGTGGTGGCCTTAACCGAGTTTATGCATGATGTAGGAAGTGACTTTATTTGTTTCATTTTATATTAAAAGAATATATTCGATTCAATTATGAATACTTAAATACTTAATTATCAATATTAGCATAACTAATGATACACTATGTATTAAGAAAAGGAAAGAAATAAGAATAGAGAAAAAGGGAGAAGTGGATGGAGAGGGTAGAGTGAGGTAATATTTAAAGAGAAGTGAGAAAGGAAAAAAACATAAAGGGAAAATGAATGAATTAAAATTGTCTTCAAAATTATTTTTTCTACACATTAAAATTTGTTAGCAATTGTTTCTGGATTGAAATTTTTACTATCAACATTTTGAATCACACTATGTGATTCATCATTAGGATGAGAGAGCAAGAGTTGCAAAACAAAAAAAATTCTTCTACACATTAAAATTTACTAACAATTATTAATTAAATTTCAACAAGTTTAAAGTTCAAGGAAGTACTAGTCCTATATGAGTATCAAAGAAAAAATAAAATCCTAATTCAATTTAAAGAAGAATGTTATGTAAGAGAAATTTTATAGTAAGTAAGGGTTCGTTTGGCTACAGAAATATAAAAATTGGAATAGGAATACCTATTCTGGAATACTTATTTTCGAATAGAAAATGGAGTTACGTATTCCTATATTTGTTTGGTTCACCCAAAATTTGATGTGGAATTCACAGACACAAAAATTTATGTTTTCTAAAATTAAAAAAATTGGAATAGGAATACATATTCCAATTCCACCTAATTAGGTAGAATAACAAATGCTCATTTTTGGGCCAAAATTGGAATACGTATTCCAATTTTATTCCAATTCCAATTTGGTGCATCCAAACAAAGAATTCAAAATTTTAAGAATATACATATGTCTATTCCACTTGTATTCTTGTTGCCAAACGAGCCCTAAAGGAAATTAGCTAGAATTTGTCAAGAGCAAGCTATTTCTTCCAAAGAAGTTTCCAAATGTTATGTGAGAGGAATTTCAAATAGACCATTAAAAGTTCATAGCTATACTTCTTTATGGGGAGAAGATGCTAACAACCCATGGAAGCTTGGGGTGAGTTTATATTGAAAGAGATTCTCTCATTTACAAAACAAATTTTGGAATAAAAATGATCTCTTGTAATATAGTAAACTTTACAAAAGAGAGTTGCATAAAAGCCTTTATATTCACGAGAATAGGAGAAAGAAAACTTTTTTCCCTTCAAGATTTTTTACTTCAACATAAAAGGGTTGGGGGACTAGTGAGACAATCCAGTTTACTTGTAACAAAAAGGACCTTCCTTAATGTTGAAGCATTTTCCAATGAAACATTTAAAAGGTAGGAGGAAGGTAGGACAGGGAGGATAATAGAGGAGAAATATTTGGAGAAACAATATCCTAATTTCCCCTAACTTTCAAGAAGGGGGACACTTTAACCCACAACTTCCTAGGAAATCATGTTCACAATATCACTGGAATATAGTGCTAGAAGAAACCAATTATAAAGATAATTTAAGGCATGATTCTTTGGAGATGTTCATTGGAACTCAAAAGGTGAAAAAAGCATATGGCAAGAATATAAAAGTAGTAAATATATTTGCTACACTTTAAAATGAATAGCCTTAAGAAAGAGTCTTACCAAACAAATGACATTCTAAAACAAAAGTGGCTAAGGAAAATTTTTGATTGAGAGACACTACATGTCCAAGAAGACAGAATTTCAAGTCCTAGAAAGAATCCTATAATGTAGAATGTTTTACACATTTTGTCCAATGCAAACCAAACATAAAATGAATAGAAGAAACTAGGCATGGAGAAATTAGAATCAAGAAGAATATAGATAATGCATTCAATGATCAACACAAAAAGAAAAAGGAATTGCTTTTCACATCAAAATCTCAACCACGAATCCTATTAACAAAGGATTTTTTTTTTTACTCAGTTGATTGGTCAACCTATTGTTACTTGGGTTGAGCCCCCCATTATTTTTTGCCTGCTATCTAATACTTTAAAAACAAAGGAAGTTCTTTAGTCAAGGATTAAAAACCAACTCAAAAGTCTTTCATTTTTTGTAATTTTGCTATCTTATTTACTAATTTTTTGTATGGATTAAGAATCACTAGAAAGAAGTAAAAAAATTTTCTTTTCTACATAAGTCAAATGGGATATTGACAATAATTTTCATCTCAAAAGATGATGGAGATAGGGTTTACAAAAAATAGTCAAATTTTCAAAGGTTGTGGCTTGTATCTGAAAACATGGGTGCTTAATTTATCAATAAAAATGTTAAGTTCATTAGATTCATTCTTTTCTTGAATTCTCTTTAAAAATATGTCATTATAATATAAAAGGGAAAATGTATTATACTTTATAGGTAATAAACTAGGGATCTTACCCATCTTAGATTCTTCATGTTTAGCAAACCCCTTTTTACTGACAAGAATATACATGTTCCTTGACAAGACCAAAATACTCTACCTTTGTATTAAAATACTATATTTTGAATCATTCCAAGGGAGAATATGAGAAGCATGATATAATTTTGTATTAACATCAAAATTGGAATTCAAAAAGGATATCCCTATTGGATGAGCATCAATGATAAGAGAGAAGATATAACTTAACTCAACAATGCATAATAAAAGACACATGCATACAAAGTAACCTAAAACGATTCTTGAATGGTTTCTGATGTAGGAGCATCTTGGGTTTTCTTGCAATCCTGCTTCTTTCCATTCATTATACCAGTTGTTGTCGAGTTGTCCAGTGTTGGTTGAGTTGTCTAGTGTTGGCCTAGTGTTCCTTCATGTGACGAGTGAACCTATTATTTTTTTGATGCTTGGTTCCTTCTTTGACCGAGTTGTCTGTATTTTGGTTCTTAGTGGGAGCTGACTCCTTTATTTAATTTAGTTCATGAATTTAATGATAGGACCTTGTCTAGGGATGAGTGTTGACCATTTTGAGGTCAACCTTTCCTTGATGTAATGTTATAGAATCTTTTGTAAGTTGTTTTGGTAGGTATAAACAAGGCGCTTAGGCTTAGGTTAGAGGTAGAAGGTATAGGATTTAGAGAGTTCAAAGAATATGAGTCTAGAAGTGCAAATTTGAAATTAGATCATAGATCTTGAAGCTATATTTTGTATCTATCCATAACCCAAAAGACCTTACAACTAGGCATGTATGTTGTTAACTTGATGAATCAATAAAAGTATTTTGTTCTCTGTCTCTCTCTCTCCTTGGTGTTGTTCCTTGTTGTTTTCTTCCCTTGTGTTTACTCTACAAGGTGGTTTGGATAGATGAGTGTTCCTTTGGCCCTAGTTCTTCATTTCCCTCCTTGAACGAGGTGTTATCAGAGCTTGAGGTTCATCCTTATAGAGATTGGATTGCATAAAATCTTGAGTTGGATTTGGTTATAAGGTGGAAGATCTGAGGATTTGACCTATAACTTGAGGAGGGTTACAATATTGTAGGAACCTGATTGTAAAGATAGTTTAAGGTAGAGGAAATGTTGATAATGTCATATTGGACACTTTGAGACAAATTTTAGGGTGGAAGCACAAACCTGTGTCATCCTTTGTGATACCATAACGTATTTTGGTTGTAACGATTTTGGTCGAACATACTTGGTGATTTTTTGTGCCAACATAGCATAGACTATTTTGGCCGAAACCATTTCAACTGGAACAGTTATGGCCAAAACCTCGATGACATAATAAAATTGTTGTAAACCTCTTACGGCTATCATTTTCACTATTGTGGTTCCTAGGTTCCTAGAGAGTAGTTGGGGTGTTTTAGCCATAACGAGTAAGTGGTTTTTTTTTCCACATTTAATTTTTTTTTAAAGTGTTTTTTGATTAATAAATGTTAATCGTACTTAAAGTAGTTGTTTTTTACCTATTTTGTGAGTGAAATATTTAGAATTATTGATTTATTAATATATCTTAATTATTTTAATGAATTAAATTTTTTAAAAAAATTTTAGATTTTTTTAGAATGGTATTTAAATTAATTTGTTAGCAAAAATGTAGTTAAACATGAGGTAAAAATGTAGAAAAACATTAATTAAGAGTGTACAAAAACATTAGGTAAAAATATAGAAAAACATTAGGTAAAAATGTCAAAAATATTAGTTAAAAAATGTAGAAAAACATGAGGTAAAAATGCAGAAAAACATTAGTAAAAAATGTAGCGAAACTTTAGGGCATATTGTTCAGTTTCTAACATAACCTGATGGATCTAGGCGAAACAATAATCTCTTATGGTGAAATTAATTTTGACATTAAATACACCTTCTAACGTAACCCTATATTAACTACAATCATAACCTATACCACATTCTAACCATAACATAGGCACTTTACTAACCGAATGAACCACACTTAGATATTCATGATGTTCATTTTAACAACTAGTTATTGTTAGGTATTAATGAGTCTTACATTACCAAACAACACTTTAAGATCACTTATGATATGTTTTTAGGTACGTTATCCATACATGTGATTCTAATAGGTCATATGTACTAATTTTTATAGGTTCTAATAAGTCTTAATATGTATTATTAGGATATAATAGGTCTTATTAGGTAATGATGATTCTTACATTACCAAATGACACATAATAACCTCTTATGATACATTTCTAGGTATTTTTATCCATATATATGTTAAGGGGACCTATGGACTCCTATTGGGTCATTATGTTTGTTGTAGGTTCTAATAGGTATTGTTTACTAGCACATTATAGGTACTGTTAGGTAATAATGAGTCTTACATTACCAAACAAGACATTAAGATCACTTATGATACGTTTTTCGATACATTATCCATACATGTGTGTCTTAAGGGGACATAGGAGTTGTAATAGGTCATACTATTTTTTATAGGTTCTAATAAGTCTTAATATGTATTATTAGGATATTATAGGTCTTATTAGGTAATGATGATTCTTACATTACCAAATGACACATAATGACCTCTTATGATACATTTCTAGGTATTTTTATCCATATATATGTTAAGGGGACCTAGGGACTCCTACTAGGTCATTATGTCTGTTGTAGGTTCTAATAGGTATTCATATGTTTACTAGCACATAATAGGTATTGTTAGGTAATAATGAGTCTTACATTACCAAACAACACATTAAGATCACTTATGATATGTTTTAAGGTACGTTATCCATACATGCATGTCTTAAGGGGATATAGGAGTTGTAATAGGTCATACTATTTTTTATAGGTTCTAATAAGTCTTAATATGTATTATTACGATATAATAGGTCTTATTAGGTAATGATGATTCTTACATTACCAAATGACACATAACAACTTCTTATGATACATTTCTATGTATTTTTATCCATATATATGTTAAGGGGACATAGGGACTCATACTAGGTCATTATGTCTGTTGTAGGTTCTAATAGGTATTCATATGTTTAATAGAACATAATAGACTGACCTTACTATCAACCTTAATAAAACTATATCCCATTTACTTTATTAACATTCTTAACTCTAATTCAAACTACTAAATTAAGTCATGAGTTCTAAATTGTAAACTAACATTTGCTAACTAAACTGATTTACTTATCTAGGAAGAAATTTTTCTATCCCTATGTCCTAACTCTCATTTACACTCCCCATAATCATCAAAGAATTTACATCAAAATATAGAATTTAGTCAAGAATTATATTTTTTTATTGTATATATGCATGTGTACACTTAGATATCATTTAATGAAGAAATTTTATTTTATTTATCACATACACACATGTACATGTACGAATATTTATTTTTCACATTTGCATGAGCATGTTACAATGTACATTAGATATGGTCTCTAAGATAATTTGTTTAAAAATACATACATGTTACATGATTGAATAGCACCATACATTTAATGTTGTGTATTTATATATACATGTGTTTCAAATTAAATTTAACTTTTAATTATTTTAATTTAAATACACTTGTATGTTTATATTTGTATATATATGCATGTGCAGATCTGTAGATATTTATCACTCTTGTAGCTTCACATTCATATCCTTGTATTTATATTCATATATACATTATAGCATCTGGTTTTGGGCATCATGCTTCTGCATCCTTAGAGGATGCCAGTGTCCATGGTTTTGTGAGATTATCTCGTGCTATGTAGATTTTGGATACCTAGCTTTCCTCTTCTACCACCCTCCCTAATAGGGAGAAGGTCACAGCAATGCGAGAGGAGTTATTTCTAAAGATTCAGACCATTGAATCATACAACCCTTTTGATGATATGAGCTTTGAGATATTTTATTCTTCTTTATCTCATAGTGTCACTGGCATTATGAAGTATAGATAGATTGACACTAAGGTTTCCACCGGCATGGTGAAATCCATGTTTCCATCTTATACAGATTGTCGCAGAATTAGAGGCCACTCTGCAACAAAGTGTATTGATCCACTCGTTGCACCATTGATGTATCCTCATTGGTTGGCCACTCATCATAGATGGCCATAGAAGGATGAGTTCCCTCTATATTTCTGCAAACAATTATTTACATAATTTCATTTACACTACGATGTTGACTATACAGATTATCCAGGGCATGTTGGGCAAGGTTAGGGGAGACTTTTTGACAGATTTAGACCTGCGGACGCTCCTGCACCCATTAAAAAATGGGCAATGGTGGGTTTGAACCTTTTGGTTATGCCGAGAGGTCCACATATGGCTCTTGCAAGCGAGAGTGTTCCTGATGACACAATTAGGACACAGATTTTTTCAAGCATCACCACCATCGCCACACAGTTACATGAGATTTCTTCTAATTGGTGAGGTAGATATATGCTTCGGTGTCGAGGTATCACTCCTATGGCTGCATCATCTAGCACACCTATTGATAATAATTATGGAGTTGCAGACATACCTTCTCCAGTAGACATTTCTACAGTCTTAGAGGTGGATGCATTGCATCGTTTGGCATCATATTTAGCATCTGATCTTTTAGATGCATATCAAGCATTATCTACACTCACAGGGATTCCACTTCATGACATGAGCTCCTAGATTAGTCATATTTTGTCATGTACAATAGTCCCAGAGGATTCACAGAGGTAGGAGGACATTCCTGCACCTTGTACTACTCCTGCTGCTATAGAGGCCTAGGCTATAACACCAGCCCTAGCTACGTAGGACCCTACAACACCCTCCCCTACTCAGGATGTTAGTGCTAGAAAACTTGGTCTATTTACCTTCATGCTTTCAGATCAGGGTTGCACTATTAACTTGGATGCTGATACTAATTTTTCATTGGATGATTCAAGTATTAGTCAGATCGGCAGAGCATTACATAATGCTACGGTAAATATCTCTATATGTTTAAATTTATTTTAATTATAGTAAATAATATGTCTCTATGTTTAAATTTATGTATATGTGTGTGTTTTTGTATGTGTTATAGGGTTTGAGTGATAGTATGTTATGTTTTGCTGATCTGTAGACACCGACAGATCCTACACGTTGTGAGTCCTAGGTATGTTAGAATTTAAATATATATATTTGATTTATATACATCTAGATCTTGATATAATTTTTCTGTACACATAATTAAATGGTCCATGTTATCATTTGACATAGGGTTCAGATGCAGTGGATAGGCCCTTTTGGGGACAAGGCCTAGGATCAAGAGGGGGGATGTAGCTAATTATCATATGTGGCCTTTTATTTTATTACACATTCATGTTATCTCTAGATACATGTTTATATGGAAACTTTGATGTTTTATATGTTATTTCTTGATACATACATTTTATATGGACACTTTGATGTTTTATATGTTATTTTCATATTAATGTTTATATAGGTCACACTTTGATGTTTTATATGTTATTTCTATATACATGTTTATATCATGGACACTAAATGATGTTTTATATGTTATTTCCATCTATACATGTTTATATGGAGATTTTGATATTTCATATATGTTATTTCCAGACATTTGATACATGATATATTTTTATACATTTGATATGGGTACATTATATTCTCCAGATGTATGTACATGTATGTTATTGATCTTTTAATGTCCACATGTGTATCTTATTGATCTTTTAATGTCTTAATCTTTTATGTAACTTATGTCTGTGTTATGAACATGTTTTTATATATGTTATTCATCTTAATGCCTTATATTCATGTTTTCAATATTCAAGTTTACATGTATATGTATAGTTATTCATCTTAATGCCTTAATCTAAGTGTAATTAACTATATAATTTTAATGGTCCATGTACATAAGAATATAACATATACATGTACATAAGAACATATAGAGACTATGATCACCTAGAGAAAGAATGCATGAACTACAACATTTAATTAATAAAAGTTAATAAATGTATATGTATATGTTTTCAATATTCATGTTTATACAAACATGTTACTATTTTTAATGCCTTAATTTAATTTTAATTAACTATACTTAATGATATAAGTATAATTAAGTTCTATATATTTAATCTAAGTATAATTAACTATATTTAATCTAACTATATTTAATGTCTCATGTATTAACTATATTTAATGACATGTGTTAAGTAAAATAAACTATATATTTATTCAAAACTATAATTAACTATATTTAATCTAATTATATTTAATGTCTTAATTAACTCTATTTAAGGACACATCTTAATTAACTCTATTTAATGACATGTCTTAATTAACTATATTTAATCTAACTATAATTAACTATTTATAATATAATTAACTATATTTAATGACATACATTCTTAATTAACTATAATTAACAACCTTTAATTAATAAAATATAATGTATGTAATATGTAACATAGTTCATATAACATATACATGTAAGAACATATAAAGAGTATGACCTAAAGGATGCATGTTACAATATTTAATTAATAAAAGTTAATACACGCAAGAACATAACGATTATATACAAACATAAAGAATGTATCATATAAGAACATATAAAGATTATATGTACATAAATACATAGAAACATTAAAAATCATATGTAAGAAAACATAAATAATGTACATATAGATACATACAAATACTAAAGGGGTTGTCTTAAGGAGAGGTCAAGTAAAAGGTGGTACTAAGGGGATGTTCTAATAGGTGGTCTTAAGGGGAGGTCCTAAGAGATTGTCTTAAGGGGAGGTCCTAAGAGGTGGTCTTAAATAAGATATCCATGTCGAATTTAAATAAAAATAACAAAACATGTCTAATTTTGCATATCCAAGATAAATGATTCAATGTACAAAAGATTATAAAACAAATATCTTGTCAATATTAAATATGAAAATATAAGAGCTATACAAGCATAGCTCAACTAGAGCTCTACAATAAGTACATAGGTAAACTAGAGCTCCACAAACAATGTATTGTTAGGATCCTCTCTACTTTTTATTATCTCTAGAAGTTTTTCATGTTCTTCAATAGGCAATTTTCACTTTTGATTTCCACGATGTCCTCTTCTTTGTATTGCTTCAAATTGTAATTTGGTTGCTATAACATAGTTACTATAATGTAAAACCTTTCCTCCAAGCTTGTATTCAATAAATTCAATACCACTATCAATTACCCTTGTTTGTTGATAATGTGTTCCTTCAATAACAACTAATCCAATTGGATATGACTGTTGATCAGCATCTATAGTTCCTTATAGCAACTTGTGTTTTGCTTTTGTGCATCTTAAAAGATAATAGTCCACATTTTCCACATTATCTAGTATAGCTTGAACTACAAAAATATCTCTTGCATTTATATAAAAATATAGATAAATATAAATTAATTTTAAAATGAATATACATGTATATTAATTTATATATATGTATATATGCACACAAACCTACCATAACTAAATAAAAAATGTGCTCATAATCAATTGAATATACAGGTTCATGAATGTCAATATCAATGTCAGCATCTTCAAAAGGAGGCTTTCTAACTATCTCCATCAAATCCCAATGTGAAACATATCCATTCACAATATTTTCCCATGCACTCACTAGATTGTCCTTAATGCAATCATCACAAAAACATGTTTTCTTTCTTACTTTAATTACTGGAGGTTTATGGTTTCCTATAGTCATCACTTGATGTAAACTTCTAATACTAGGAATAGTTTGACAATTGTAAGGATTAGATCAATCTATATCTGTTACAAATACAAAAAATAATTATCATATTTCAAAATAAATATTTAATTAAAAACTCAACTTGATTTGAAAAATACTTTAAAAATAAATATAACTTAGTTCACCTTTCACCTCCCAAAACTAACGCTTATTGTATTCAGTATCTCGAGTAGCAAAATGAACTTTGCACCATTCAAAAATTTGATTTTCACTCTCAATCCTATTCCCTGTATGTACATACAATATGCATGTATATATAAAATTAAAAATATATGCTACTAAAGTATTAAACATGCACATTTAAAAAATGCATATATTTACCTGCAAGATTATGTTGTCGAAGTGCATGTTTTATACATGCTCTTGCTCTATCATGCTCCCCTTTTTCATGTCCACTTTCAAAGAAATTCCATAAAAACCTAACATTGGTTCTAGCATGTTGAATTGCTAACCAATTAAATGCTTTTGCAGATTTGAATTGTCTTGTGAACATGAAACATGATAAGTATCTACAATTATCCGTGTACATATATCAAATAGAAATAGACATGTACAAATAAATATAAGTTAAAATAAAGTTAAATAAATGTGTTACTTCGTGTATACTAACCTACACATCCATCAGACCAAATCCAATGCTCTAAAACATTTATTCCACGATTTCTGAGATCTTCAAGAACATTGCAAAATAATGAGCCACATAACTTCTATCATGAACTCTATCATCACTAATATAGAAATGAACCTCTTTGATGATAATGCATTCATTTTCATCCAATCTTTCTATCTGATCCACCTCAAATTGTGCATGTCTATAAGTCACTTGCACAAATATTGCAACTTGTTCAGAATGATAATATTGGCCTTGAAGCTCTGTATGAGGTGCAAATGTATAATTCTCAAAAAAATCTAAAACTGAAAGTATACAACCAGGTGGAAAATAAATTTTGGAATCACAAAACTGTTTAGCTTGCCATCGTGCACCATGACAATGTTGGATATGTGGATATATCAATGGACGAAACTTGGTCATGAACTCATCATAATGTAATTCACTCTCCTTCAATACAATTTTTTTGGATTCATCTCCTCTCTTATTTTGGTATGTCTCATATTCATATCTCATCCATGAAACTAGTGTGGATTCATTGATATTCTCAACTTGCATAATTTTAAAAAATTTGCATAAATCTCCACAATCTTCACACTAATTTTGATGCATTGTACTTTGAATTCATCTAAATCTTCTAATTTATCACATAATATGGACCTCAAAAATTTTGTTGTATTGCTAAGTATGACCAAATTAGGATCAAGTACTACCATAACTTTTTTACATGATTGCAAGTGTAGACCAAATTCAACATGATTTCTACAACAACAAGTTTCACACATCTTATTTATGCATACAAAGGAAGGATGTAAACTCTCAAACATTCTCTGACATATTTTGACAACTCTATTGTTGGGGGGTAAGGTGGGGGACCTCCCTCCCACCCCTTATGAACGCACTAATGAAGTGATGCCCCTTGATTCATTTTTGAAGAAGTTGACCTCATTGATTGAGTGAAAGTATCCCTGCCATTGACAGATAGAGATCGAGGAGCCTTTGAAAATTCTTGTTTGAATGTTTGAAATAATTCACTTTGAGTTATATCTATGAAATGTTTTCGATGTTCAATTTTGGCCCCTGTTTCTTGATCTTTAATTTGTATAGTATCACACCTGTTGGAAGAAACACGAGAATGTGTGGTCCAAAATTCAATAACTTGTATTTTTACATCTTCAAAAATCCTGTCTTTTCAAGGAACTCTACAAATACTCACCCAGTTATTCTCAATGTTATCATCTAGTATATTTCTCCTCTTGATTTATCTCTAGATAGTTATTCTAGATATATGTAGTATATCAAAAATTGCACGTACCTATTTTCTATGTGTCAATTTTCTACTAGATATAGTAGTCATCAATGCTCTATGTGTATTACTCAAATCAATTCCTCGAGTTGTGTTGTCAATTTTGTTATAAGCATTTTGCAAGTTTTTAACTATGTTTTATTAATATTATGCGCATGGATTTTCTTGTTATCAACACCCAACAACTCCATGTTAGGATAAACCACGGACAAAAAATAAAAACTACATGTAAATATAACCAATAACATAAAATAATAGATCACACAAAAATGAACACAAGGCACCAAGATTTAACATGGTTCACCCAATCCCTAGGCTACGTCCACCAAAATAGCAAGTCCAATCTTATTACAATCCAGTGATTACAACTTGATTACAATCCGTAATCCCTTATAGCTCAATACCGCCACAAGAACCAATTTTGCATCACAACATAATGAAAAATACCCAACCCTAAACCCTTTTATATAAGTATTAAACTGCTTTAGGGTTATAACATGTCAGCCATATGTCAGCTACCATGTCGGCCACGACCCAAAATTTTTTTTGGGGCAATGCCCCAAACCCCACTATTTATGAAATATGTTTAATACTTTCTTGGTCAGTCACCATAATCTAACAATCTCCCACTTGGGGACTGATCAAGCTCCACACTAAACAACAATCTCCCACTTGGAGACTAATCCTGTACCAATACCACTACCAGATGGGGCACCCACTGGATCAAACCACCCTGGACTCTGTTGTTCTGTTATTCATGTTCAGTCTAAAAGACCAATCGAAGCTGAAGAGGAGTTCAGCTTCTCCCATGTTACAACCTTTTTCAACATATCTACTGCATTGTCATTGGTATGTATCTTCTCCAGCTTTAGTTGTCCATCCTCCAAAACTAACCGAATGAAATGGTACCACAACTGTATGTGTTTGGTCTTAGAATGTAGAGCTGAATTCTTTGCAAGATGAATGACACTCTGACTATCGATGAACAAATAATTATCCTTTTGAGGATGTCCCAATTCTTCCAAGAAGAACTGAAGCCATATCATCTCCTTGGCTGCCTCTGTAGCAGCAACATACTCTACCTCTGTAGTGGATAGAGCATTAATCTTCTGTAACCTAGAAACCCAGCTCACGGATGCCCCACCAATAGTAAAGACATAACCTATAGTACTCCGCCTAGTATCAATATCCCCAGCCAGATCTGAGTCAACATAGCCCTATAAATTAGTAGTAGAGCCCCCAAAGTGTAAACACTTATTGGATGTTCCTCTCAAATATCTGAGAATCCACTTGACAACATTCCAATGCTCAAATCCTGGATGACTCATATACCTACTAAGGACTCCCACTACATGTGCAATATCTGGCCTAGTGCATACCATAGCATACATCAAGCTTCCTATAGCTGAAGCATATGGTACCTTGGACATCTTATCCTCCTCTTCCTATATCTTGGGACACATCTCCTTAGTCAATTTTGAATGACCAGGTAAAGGTGTACTGATAGCTTTAGCATTCTCCATAGAGAAATGTTGCAACACCTTCTCAACATAATCAACTTGAGATAGCATCAATGTTTTGTTCTTCCTATCTCTGCAAATCTTCATACCAAAGATTTGTTTTGCTGCCCCCAAATCCTTCATAGCAAATGCATGTGTTAACTGGCATTTTAGCCCCCTAAATATGATCCATGTTAGACTCAACTACAAGCATATGATCAACATATAAACATAAAATAATGTAGCTATCATCATCAAACCACTTAAAATAAACACATTAATCTGAATGACACCTGTTATATCCATGCTCATGCATAAAATTGTCAAATTTTAGATACCATTGCTGAGGTGCTTGCTTCAAGCCATATAAACTTTTCTTCAATTTGCACACTAAGTTCTCCTTACCTTTGACCTCAAAACCCTGTGGCTGAGCCATATATATTTCTTCATCCAAATCACCATGAAGAAAAGCTGTTTTAACATCCAGCTGCTCTAAATGCAAATCTTCAATAGCCACAAGACTTAAAACAGTATGAATAGAAGTCATTTTAACGACAAGAGAAAATATCTCATCAAAATCAATTCCCTTTTTCTGTGCAAATCCTTTTACAACTAACCTGGCCTTAAATCTTTTCTTACCTCCTTCCTCTTCTTTCGACCTGTAAATACACTTATTTTGTAAAGCCTTTTTACCTGTAGGCAACTTGCATAGATCCCATGTCTTATTCTATAGCAAAGAGTCCATTTCATCTTTCATTGCAGATTCTCACTGAAACTTAGTATCCACCTACACAGCTTCATCATAACTTTTAGGTTCACTAGCAACAGTAAGTAAAATAGAATACAAAGACGGAGAAAATCTTTGTGGAGGTCTAATTTTTCTCGTTGATCGTCTAACATTCACTAGTGTGTGTGGTATTTGTTGTTGCAGTTGTTGCACATCATGAGGAATGGTTGGAACATCAACTTTTGGAGTATCATCCAGCACTACATAATCATCTTCTTTCTTCTCATGTTGCTACAACAGATCTTTCTACAACACTTTCTCATTGAATATGACATCCCGACTTCTAACAATTTTAAGATTTTCAAAATCGCAAAGGTAATAACCAAATTCATTAATTCCATATCCAAAAAAGACACATTTCTTTGATTTAGCTTCTAGCTTGGTTCTATTTTCAGAGTCTATATGAGCAAAGGCTTAACAACCCAAAGTCTTGAGAAAAGAATAACTCAACTTCTTACCAATCCATGCTTCCTCTGGTATACCACAACCCAAAGGAGTAGAGGGACCTCTATTAATCATATATACTATAGTATTGACAACCTCTGCCCACATGTGGAAGGGCAACCCAGCATGCAATGTCATGCTCCTTGCACGCTCCATTATAGTCCTGTTCATACGTTCAGCCACTCCATTTTCCTGTGGAGTCCTTGGAACAATTTTCTGTCTATGAATACCATTAGTGGAGCAATAATCTTCAAATTTATGACTGCAATACTCACCACCATTATCAGAAGTGAGACATTTTAATTTCTTACTAGTCTCATTTTCAACCAAGCATTTCCATTTCTTAAAAGTTTGAAATACATTAGATTTTTGTCTAAGGAAATAAACCCATACTTTTCTAGTTGCGTCATCAATAAATGTAACATAATAATGAGAGCCACCAAGGGAAGATACCTAAGCTAGTCCCCATACATCTGTATGCATAAGCTCTAATTTCTCCTTTTTTTTTTCCTTCTCAGTCTTTACAAAACTCACTCTTTTTTTTTCCATACACACAACTTTCACAGAAATCCATATTAACACATTTCAGACTTGGTAAAACTTTCTTCGAATGAAGTACTTTCATACCTTTCTCACTCATGTGCCCAAGTCTATTGTGCCACAACGTTGTATCAGAATCTACAACAACTATTTGTTCTCCTTGCTAAACTACAACAATTGTCCTTGAACATTCATTTTTCTCTAAAACAATCAAAGTAGTAGGAACAATATGACCTGTATAAAGATGTTAGGTGCCTACTTTCACACCTTTTGCTACTACAAGGGAACCTTTTGAAACCTTCCAATTTTTATCATTAAAAGTAACTACACAACCCTCATCACTGAGTTGCTCAGCTGAAATTAAATTTCTACTTAGCCTTGGAACATGTCTTACCTCATGTAGTAGCCAATGATTCCCATTCTGCAACTTAATCTTAATTTTTCCCTTTCTAACAATCTGACAGGGTTCATTATCCCCCAAATAAACAAGCCCAAAATCCCCTTGGACATAATAAATGAAATAATCTCTATGAGGTGTAGCATGAAATGAAGCACCAGAATCTAAAACCCATGAATCAAGAACACACTCTAAAGACAAAAGAAAAGCATCCTCTTAGGATTTGTTACTTACCACATTTGCCTCCTTGTCTCCATCTGATTTATCTCCTTCATTTTTCTTTTGATTCCAGCAATCTTTCTTTTTGTGCCCTGGTTTCCCATAGTACTAGCAATCATTTGGTCCTCTCAATTGAGACCTCCTCCCCTTTAACTTTCCTCTTGATTTCCCATGATTTCCAGAGTTACTTCCTCTTTCAGTTGTTCTGCCCCTGCTTTGTGCATTCAAAGCACTTCCTGATGTAGATCCACCTGAGGATTTCCTATGAGTTTCCTCACTCAAAACAACACCAATCACATCATCATATTTTAAGGTACTAGATCAAGGAACATAATTACTCACTGCCATTACCAAGCCATTCTAGCTTTTAGGCAAAGAACACAAAATCAAGAGAGCCCTAATTTCTTCATCAAAATTGATACCCACAAAAGATAACTGACTAGTAATAGTATTAAACTCATTTAAATGATCTGCAACAGATCCACCTTCTGCCATTTTCATATTAAATAAATGCTTCATGAGAAATACCTTGTTTCAAGTGGAGGGCTTTTCATATAGTGTCACTAGGGTTTTCATCAAATCTTTTGTCATCTTTGCTTTTGTAATATTAAATGCCACCAATGGTGCCAAGCATAACTGAATGCTTTCGAGTGCCTTTCTGTCCAAAAGATCCCATTCAGCCTCTGACATAGTTCCCTGATTCTTGGCTTTCCCTTCTAATGGCTTACATAAATCCTTTGTATATAGATAGTCTTCCATTTGCATCTTCCATAACTAGAAGTTCTGCCCATTAAACCTATCAAACCTCAGCTTACCCTCATCTGCCATCAATCCCACTCAACCGTGAGACTCCCACTTAACCATGAGACTTTCTTGCAGAGGATAACTGAAAGACAACCTCACTCTGATACCACTTGTTAGGATAAACCACAGATAGAAATAAAAATTACATGCAAATATAACCAATAATAGAAAATAATAGATCACACAAAAATGAACACAAGGCACCAAGATTTAACGTGGTTCACCCAATCCCTGGGCTACGTCCACCAAAATAGCAAGTCCAATCTTATTACAGTCCAGTGATTACAACCTGATTACAATCCGTAATCCCTTACAGATCAATACTGTCGCAAGAACCAATTTCGCATCACAACATAATGAAAAATACCCAACCCTAAAACCTTTAATACAAGTATTAAACCGCTTTATATTTATAACATGTTGGGCATATGTTGGCCACAATATGTCAGCTACCATGTACAATACTTTTCTGATTAGTCACCATAATCTAACACTCCAAAATAGGTCTCATATCTTTTCTCCTAAATTACTTGACAAATAATTGTGCCTATCCAAATATACTTTTATCCTTGAAATAGTCATCCCACATGTTTTGACAATGCTTTCTAATAGTGTTATCATTTATCATATCTTTAGATGAAATTTGGTTAAAAAGTAGTTCTTCATCCAAATCCATCAAATTTTTTATGCTTTCTAATTTGTCTCTATCAATAGAACTACCAATTTCTTCCTCTTCATTACTTTCATTTTCTTCATGAATCTCATCTTGTTCAGGAATTTTAGTAGGTTGGTTTTGATTATGTTTTGTATGGCCTTTCATTTTGTCATCTCTTATTCTATCATATTTCCTTGATCTTTTCCTATTACTGCCCATTGAATACTTCAATCTATAGAAACAAAAATAAATAAATTTAAATTTCACTAAATATCAGCTAAAGGTTCAATATAGAATACATAAAAATAAAAATAAGTAGACGAGAAAAAAAGAACCTTCAAAATATTCGATCCTTTGCAATATTGATTAAATCTGCAGAATAGTTGCTGAAAATTCCTTCAAAATTATATTTTTTCGAAAATCCTCTTCCAATTTTTGCTGTTATGTATATTTAATTTTTTAAAAAAGAAAAAAAAACTTTATTTTATATCAAACAGTGACATTAACCGTGAGTGGTTTAATCGACTGACAAGGTTTTTGGCTGGAACTATTTCAGCCAAAATCATTTTGGCTGAAATAGTTACGGTCGAAACTATCTGTGTGGCATCCTATGTGATAGCCAAACAAGCAAAAAATAGAACTTCTATGAACGTCTCACATTGAAGGCCAATTTGACATACTAAATTGAAGTTTTTTTTAAAACTAAAAATATACTTTTGTAGGTCTCAGAGTATTGATTATGATCATCTAATTTTTTTAAAATTTTGATTATGAATAATATGTTGTAATTTGAAAATATTACAAGTAGGTATCTTAAGATTTAGGAAGATGTCTATTCAAAAATAAGAAAAAAATAGTAAATCATGTTAATTTTTTTTAAATTTTTTTTTAAATGTTGCACTAGAGGAGGGAGTCTTCTTCAAGAATATGAATTTTTTTTAAAAAAATATGTAGATTTGATGGAAAAAAGATTGGCAGGAGAAAAAAACTGTCAATTTCTTATAACTTCGACTTTGACCAGTTAAAACTTCAAAAATATTAGCCCAATTTAATTTTTTCTTTTTTGGTGCACTAGGTATACATGTTAACTCTAAAATATTCCAAAATCAAACCAAAATATGAACATTTGCATATATTTTTTTGACGAGAAAAAAACTCTATATTTTTAGTATTTTAAAAAAATTTAAAAATACACTTTAAAAATTCAAAAATAAATAAAATTTTCATTCAATTTTTTTAAAAAAAATTATAGACATAAAATTCATCCAATTTTACACATTTAATTACTTTACATCACCGTCAAATTCTAAACACAAATGCCGCTTTTATGTCATTAAAATTGAAGAGCTTAAATTCTGATATCACTTTTCCTTTATGAAAGGTGACACAGGTTTGTGCTTTTATCCTACAACTAGATTAGATACTGTAGAGACAACCCAGAGGAGAGGAGCACATCTTGATAATGTGAGTGATGACATGGAGCAATAGCACCAAACCCTAATCCATAACTTGAAGAAGATCAAGATGATGAAAAATTGTTGAGAGTATTGTCTAAGGCACATTCAAAGCCTATAATGGAAGTTGTTCCTTATGATGGGAAATTGGGCACAAATGTTGTGTTGGATTAGATCTATGATATATAGAAGTTCTTTGAGTTTGAAAACACTCTTGATAATAGGAAGTGAAAATTGTAGTTACTAGGTTGAAAGGTCATGCTTGTAATGCCCCACCAAGGGACCCAAAAGAATAAACTAAAGTTTGCCAAACATTTTTTTTTAATTTTAAACATGAAAGTAAAACCATTCATAACATCTGCGGAAGCAATAGTAATATCCAACTGAAAGTAAACATAACATAACAGATTACATTCTTTTAAGATCCCTTTACGTTGAATTACATCTAAATCAACCATTCATCTAGCATCACATCCTCATGAAATAACAATGATACATCCAACATTTTAAAACCATATTCAAGTGTCCTTTTTGTAACTACATTTTAGTTTATCTCAATCATCCACTATACATGATACAAGGTATGAAAGGCTTAAAAGAATAAACATCTGAGCAAATAAAGTACATCAACATCCAATATTAATCCATGATGCAATTAAAGTAAATGAAGCCACATGTCATACATGATACATCATCACAAAAGATATAAACATCCATCATAAAAGATAACCATATATCACAACATAAATAACTAAGTGCACGGTTCCTCCCAACCGTAAATAGCATCATTAGACTATCGTGGATCCTAGTCATCCCTCCGTGCGTAACATTCCAAAGCACCGAAGAGATCATCCGTATTATCATAGTAGGAATGTCACTCCTAAAACATCCTACTAACATGCAAGGTAAAGCATAGGATACCATCATCTAACTTATGCAAATCATCAATATAAGAAACATACCAGTAAATACATTCATCATAAGATATATCATCTATTATAATGATCCAAGGACAAAATGAAGATAAATATCAATCAAGAATGCTCCAACCATGGTGTTTCAAATGGATCTCAAATGATAAGAGTGGAAAAACACTACCACCCAACCGCGTGGAACTTAAATGGTCCACTCCCACTGTGCTGAGGAGATAATCTCAAGTATCAAATAGGCTAACAAAATCACATAGCATAAATCTCTATAAGTCCAAGAATCCTAAAAGTATACTAACTCAAAGGTTCCAATCACAAACTTGACATCTAATCCCAGCGGCACAAAAAATACTACAGAGAAGACTCAAAATCTATAGAGGAGACTCAGGCTACATACTAGGGAGTGTCATCACATGGCTGCTTGAGTTACCCTGGACTGGTCTCTCATTAGACCCCAGACCCTCAAGTGTTGAGTTACCCTGGACTGGTTACTCTGAACCCCAGACCCTCAACATGGCACATGTGGAAACCAAGAAGCCCTCTCAAGAAGACGAGGCACTTCTCCCATCCTTAGTCTATACAAGCACTCAAGGCATGGGTGGTTCAAATATCTCTAACTTATCTTTTTAGTGTGTTTTCCCCCCATAAATTTTAACTACTAGATTATCACTTATTACATAACTTGCATTAGGTTACCTTGGTACTGACCACTTTGGGCCCTAGACCCCTATGCAAGCCACTCCCATAGCCATGTACCTAGACAACATCTCCTAAGGACAAAAATCCACAGTTGTGTCCCATACCACAACACTCATAAAGATCAAACTTGGTTCCTTAACAGGCAACCTAATAATAAGATGGTTCTCCCATCCAAGAACACATAAAAGCACCACAAAATATACCTCATAAATATAATCTCCAATACAAATCACAATATCCATTGGTTCCTATCAAGTAACTAAAAATATCTCAAAATAATACTGATCGAAGACTCCAAAATATTTGAGTCAAAACATATCACAACATGACATCATCAAAAAATAAATCAACATCTTAGTCCCATCATGGTGACTGAAAAGTAATCCAAGGATAACTGATCGATGACCAAAAATGGTTAAGTCAAGTGTCTCAGATACAAATAACTCAGCTTCACTCAAGAAGACTGATAAGCAATAACAATCAATAATACAATCATCACATAGAGCATACCATCACATAACCATGGTTGGATTTATAAAGATTAGAATTAAAACATCATCATGACATCACAATCATAACCCTCAAGCCTCTGGTAGACGTCCTATAACTGGTCAACACTAGTCAACCCAAAACTCAAAACAAGAAGCATATAGAATACACAATGCAAACACATGTTTTGGTTTATTAAAATCATATACTTGATTAATGTGTAGAGCTTTAATTTTCCATTTGCAAGTATACTTCAAGTGTCTTAAGTTTCATCATTTGACCTACAAGTCAACCCAATTGTTTCCCGATAGCATTATCCTTCCATTATTAAGAATTACATTCTAAGAATAACTTAAAGATAAAGATTCACTAAATCGATCATCATTGACCTTTAATTAAATTTCTCTCTTTATTTTTAACCATGATCCATATTCTAATTGATTAACTTTTCTATATTGTCACTTCAACTTTTCACATATATCAAGGATCATTATTCGTTAAAATATAAGAAAGCCAATTATCAATCTTCGAATAAGAATATTATAACTTAATTAAAATGATCAATTAAATAAATCAATTAACATAGGTACACAATCCATGTCCTATTAACATTCTAATAGTTAAAAATTAATTAAATATCTCTAAAACTTAAGCCTCTTAATTATAATCATTATAATAATTAAATCGTGACTAATAATTGTTAAAGTATCTAAGACATTATTCAAGTCATTAAAATAAGACTTATCAACTTGATATCAATATTTCTACAATCTCATTAAAAGAATTGTATCAATTAAGTCTCTGTTACATAACTTAATTATTAATTAAATATAATTAACTCTCATTAATTGATTTAATTAATAATTGCATAACCATAGCAACGTTTCAATTAATATCAGTTGACTAATAACTAACTAGAATTCTGTAAGATAAAAGTCAACTATAATTTAATACTATACTAACTCAATAATAATAACTTGTTAATAAGCTATATTGAAAATTTTAATAATAATTCTATAATGATCGCATTCGTCATACTAATATTTTCTTAACAATTTCGTATTAATGATAATCATTTCAAGTTAAAACTCTATCACATAATATAATTATTAATATCATAGTTATAATATCAACTCAATGAATATCAATTGATCACAAATCAATTATACTTCAAATCCAAAAACTAATATCTTTACAAAACTTTAATCATTAAATAATCTCCACTACATTAAATCTAATCGAATTTATTGATAACTATCTACACCATTATTTATTAATAGTTTGTTAGACCCAACAAGCATTAATAAATAATAAACTCATCAAACTATTATTTTCATAAATTCTATTAGTTAATATTTGACTAACTCTTAACACCATTAAGGTATTCAAACGTATTAACATAATAATTCAATCTTAATCCAATATCATTTAGAGTTTCTAAATTTAAATCAACATAATATAAATTATCATCTCACAATTATTTAATCATTATTAAAATCAACTATTAGACTCTATTTTCTAATTGTTCTAATAATATTTTGTCTATATAAATGTTGTTTGAAAAAGATCCCTTATCACAAACCAATAAGACTCATTGTAGATTTTAACATGAATAATCTCCAAATTCTTAACATTATCATCTTCATTAAACAAATCTAAAATTGTTTAATATATATTAAATAGTATTCAATATACATTATAAAAATTTCACTATATAAACTATATTAAAATCTCTTTTCTTTTAATTTTCTCTCATTTAAAAATCCATTTACTTAGATTGACTAATAATTAATTACACTTCTTCTACTATTAACTAATTTTAATTTGATTTAATTAGATAATAAACCATATAAAACTAATGAATATTAATAAGATTCTAATAAGGAAAGATTACAATAATATCTTTAATTCATTCCATGCTTTGATATATTATTTTTGTGAAGTTTAAGCATAAAGAACTCTTGGTTATGGGAAATGAAGAAATATTTGTCCTTGAATAAAATAGTTTCAGTACGAGGGCCATATCTCCCTAATGAACTATTGGATCGAGCTGAAATTGAAATATGTTGGAGAGAGCCAAGCTGCGCCAATTCTGACTAGAGCGATCGAATAAATTCGATCACGATAAAAAGTTATGAATGACTAAGTTCGGGTCTATCTAAGGGGCAGCGACAACACAATTTGTGATGAATTAAGAATTTCCTCTTAAAAGGTAATTATTTTCTAAATTTATCCAATAATTTCACTAATGGATTTGGCCATAAATCTTGAAACCATTTTCAAATCTATTTCAATTTGATACTAATTCAAACCCAAACCTATTTAGATCTAATTTCTTCCTTAATTGGATCTAGGGTTTTTCTATTATTTTCTTCTCAACCAAATAAAATAACTAGATTCCAATTTCAAATTATAAATTCAATCATAGAGAAGATTCTGACACATATAACAGAGATGAAGAAGATATGAAGAGAAAGAGTGCAAATAAATTATGTGATTATCACGAGTGCACCTGGACACTGATGCTAATTTGCCATGCCTCAAAAGTCCATAGAGAATCCCTTCCTTCCCCAACATTCGCAATTCCTTCAAGATCTAAGCCAACCAAATCCTCCAAGTGACTAGAAGTGCTAGAAGAAGCATAAGAGCATATAGAAACATATGAGCATGTAAAAATATATGAGCATGTAGAAACATATGAGCATGAAGGAGCATATGAGCATGAAGAAGAATATGAGCATGTAAGCTTGAAGCTTCCATTTTTAGCTTGTAGCTTGTAGCTTGTAACTTCCATTAAGCTTGTCCAAACACACTAGGAGAGCCTCTATTTAAAGGCCTCTAAGATGCATCTAGAGTGTCTCTAGAAACAACTAGAAGATAAGCATGACAACCATGCATGAGTCTTCTCCAACCTTCTAGATGAGTCTTAAGGTTGTAGACACCATGTGCTCAAATAAAAATGCTAACTCCTAAGTGTATACAACTTATGCATTCTTAGAGTGCAAACCCCTATGTTGTCTACATGACAACTCTCGAGAATTTGCCAACTCCTATGTGATCAAACATTAAAATAATGCACAATAATTAATTTAATATTTATTTTAATCTTTCCAATTTAATTTATTTATTTATTAAATCTCATTCACAAACTTTAATAATTCCACTTATTTAAAAGTAAATATATTTATATTTTAGTCACATGAATCTAGAATCTTTTAATAATTTTAAATATTTTTTTCAGTTTTAAATTTCGTTTTCCAAAACTTAATTGCTAAAATATTTATTAGCTTTAATAATAATATTATTTAGTCATTTATTTAAAAATGAACTCCAAATATATTATTATTAAAATAAATATTGTCACATTCCAAATTTGAACTTTAAACTTTTTATTTTCAAATTTAATTATTTTATTTAATTAATTTTTTAATTAATTAAATAAAATAAATATTAAAATACCATATTAATTTTCCATTAAATTAAACCATTAACTAAATCTTTTAATTAGGCTTAATTAAAAGAAAATACAGTAAAGACTCACAAGAATAAAATACGGAAATCCATCATAGCCAAAATACATACAAAATCAAGCCAAGGGTTAATATCACAAATTACATTATCCAACGTATTTAGAGGGTACTCAACTCAGATACTTGTCCTAATTTTCAATTAGAACAAATGGCTTAAAGGGTTGGGATTTGGACTTGAGAATTATCTCCCCTCTCTTATCATTGAGATAATGTGATAGGGTATGCTCATCCTGGCAATTCAGGGAAGTCGATACCCGGTACCTGTAACTTGCATAAAAATCATGCATGTACAAGCACAATATATACTATTCTAAACAAGAATTGGCAGGAAGTGGTGCATCATGTAGATCCCAACTAGCAGGTGACTACGACTCCCTTCCTTAACCACATCAAACACGTCATACAAAAGCAAACACGCACACCATACACATGCAAGTATGGGGTAAGTATCCATAAGAAAACACATATGATAATAAATCATCTAATCTAATCATCATTAATAACTGCAAACACTGAAAATAATCATCATGCATACATGAAATGTAAAGTCTAAGTGATCTCATCACATAACAATTGAATCCATAGCACAATATCTGATAGTCTCAAAATAATGCCGCTAACCATCAACATAAAACTAGCTTTAAAAGAGTTCAACAATGTTAGCAAAAAATGTTAACTAGGGGCAGGCACTACAATGCTTCACTATGGTGGGAGCATTTGCAAATTGATAGACAAAAGAGAGGAAAGGAGAAGATTAGGACTTCACTAAAAATTGTGAACAAGGTGAAGAATAGATTCCTTCCTACTGATTACCAAGTTAGCTTATTGAGAAAGATGCAAAATTTGAAACAAAGATACATGGTTGTGAAGGAGTATACTAAGGAATTCTATAGATTGGGCATCAGACTTGGACATGTGGATGATGATGATGAGAAAATTGTAAGCTATCTAAATGGATTGAGATTTGGAATCCAAGATGAAAGAAGTTTTGTGAAACTGGAAAGTGTGGAAGAAGCATACCAATATGCTTTCAAAATTGAGAGATCTTGACAAAGAAGCATGAACAAAGACAAAGATGTAGAGGTGGTAGATTCCAAAGAGGCTGAGGTAGATCTTATGGAGAAGGTGGTATGTCAGACAGTTCTATGCAAGATAAGGGTTAATATGAATGGAAAATTGATGACAAAAACAAGATCGAATGAAAAAGTGGTAATTCTTACTAAGGAGGTACTAGTTTTTACCGAGGAAGAGATAATTATTATTCTAGAGTTAGTTTTCATGGTAATTGTTTCAGATGTGGTAAAGAGGGGCATATATCCTTTGAGTGTAGATCCTCTAAAAATGGGCAAGGTAAAAGAAATGTTATGATTCAAGGAGACATTGAGGGTTCACCAGGTGGACCTAAGGCTAGAGAAAATCTCATGGTAAGAAGAACCTTGTGTAATAAGGGAATTGATTAAGAACTTGTCCTAAGGAGAAGTCTTTTCAAAACCAAATGCAAGATGACTAGAAAATGTTGTAAAGTGATCATCAACAGTGGAAGTTCAAAAAACATGCCATCAAAAGAGCTAGTTGCAAAGTTGTAGTTGCAAAGGCTAAAGCATCCTAAATCCTATGCTTCATGGATCAAGGATGAGCATAATATATTGGCAAGTGAGCAATGTATTGTGAAGTTCAATATTGGTCATTACTTTGATGAAGTTTTGTGTGATATTATGCCTATGGATTGTTGTCAT
The DNA here is from genome assembly GCA_028749045.1 of Cupressus sempervirens. Classification (NCBI taxonomy): domain Eukaryota; kingdom Viridiplantae; phylum Streptophyta; class Pinopsida; order Cupressales; family Cupressaceae; genus Cupressus; species Cupressus sempervirens. Next base: position 834,559,347 of record CM053789.1, on the reverse strand, counting down.
ATTTTGTTGCCTATAGACCTTGGCAATATGATAGATATGATATGCATGATGGAAGATTGAATCAATATGCTATTTGGGTGAATGGGAGAAACAAAATATTGTTACCTTTGGTTGATAGTCTAGATGAGGTTAATTATACTACTGTAAGAATTTTCATGGTTAATGGAAAGAAATTTTTTAAGGAAGTGAAGAAGAATCAAATCTATTTTTCCATAATTCCTAGGAGACCAAGTTGTGCTAGTAATAATCAAGTCATAGAAAACAATGTTGATCAAGTGAAAAATAGTGGTAACTGAGTAAGAGTAAAAAATTCTAGTATAGACCAAGTGCCAAAAGAAATTGCAAGTTTGATGAATGAGTATAAAGAAAATGTTACAGATGATATACATCATGGTTTACTAGGCTAGTGAGAAGTATAAGTCATTGTATGGATCTAATTCTTGGATCTAGTTTTCTGAACAAAGCACCATGTATATTGACACCTATTAAAATGAATAACTTAATAGAAAAGTGTGTGAGTTGTTGTAGAAAGGTTTGAACAAAAAATGATTGAGTTCATGTGTTCTACATTCTATATTAGCACCTAAGAAGAATGGAGAATGTGTACTAATTCTAGAGCTAAGAACAAGATCATAGTGAAATATAGGTTTCCTATGTCGAGGATGTATGACATAATGGATTGTTTGAGTGGAGCAAAGTATTTTACCAAGATTGATTTAAAGAGTGATTATCATTAGATCATAATTAGTGAAGGTGATGAATGGATGACTACTTTTAAGAAAAAAGATGGTTTGTATGAATGGTTGGTTATGCCTTTTAGTTTGACTAATGCACTTATTACTTTCATGAGGTTGATGAATGTAGCTCTCAAGAGATTTTTGGGTAAGTTTGTGATTTTTTATTTGGATGACATTCTGATATTCAGTAAGACTAAGGAAGAACATATTGAGCATGTTAGACAAGTACTGCAAAGATTGAAAGAGGAGAATTTGATGATTAACTTGAAAAAGTGTTCTTTTATGCAAGAGGAGACTGTGTATTTAGGATTTGTGATCTCAGATGATGGTTTGAGAATGAATCCTAAGAAGGCTAAAGCAATTTTGGAATGGTCTACACCTGAGAATGTGAGTGAGGTAAGATCATTTCATGGTTTGGATAGTTTCTACAGAAAGTTTATAAGGAATTTGAGTTCTGTTTGTAATGCTATGACTGAGAGAATAAGAGGAGATAAAAAGGATTTTAAGCAGACACATGGAGCTAATAAGAGTTTTGAGACATTTAAACAAAAAAATTTTGAGTTACATTTAATGACTTTGTCTAATTTCAATAAGGTATTTCAAGATGAATGTGATGCAAGTGGCAGTGCAATAGGAGTTGTGTTAAGTGAAGAAGGTAAATATGTTGCTTTCTTTAGTGAGAAGTTGAATGATGCTAAAAGGAAGCATTATGTGTATGATCAAGAATTTTATGTTATTGTTAAAGCCTTGAAGAAGTGGAGACATTATTGAAGAAGTAGACTTTGTGTTGTATATAGATCATAAAGCTTTACTGTATTTGGGTAGTCAACATAAATTGAATCAGAGACATGAAATGGGTAGAGTATTTGTTGAGTTTCACATTTGTGATCAAGCATAAAACTAGAGTCACTAACTGAGTTGTTGATGCATTGAGAAAAATACATTCTTTATTAACCTAGATGAAGGTTGAAGTTCTTGGTTTTGATGAAATAAAAGATTTACAGTGGGCAAAAGCACAAACCTGTGTCACCCTTTTGTAAAGGAAAATTCTAACAAAAGTATAACTATTCACCTTCAATGACATAAAATTGGTATTATTATTTTGAATTTGAAAATGAACTAATGAAATGTGTAGAAATGGATGACTTTTAAGATTATAATTTTTAATATTTATTTGGAATAAGAATTGATATATTTTCCTAATTTTTATAGATAATATTTTAGGTGTTGAAAAATGCTAAAAATTAGGGGTCTAGTTCTCACCACAAAACTATATGGAAATAAACTTATTGCTCTTTGATCTTAGATTATGTTATAGATAACATATATATATCAAGAACAATGAAAAATAAAATTTTGCTTTAGACCTATATTTTCTCTTTTACATGGATTGAAATTTCAACTTACCTAAAATTGATAGTTTTCATCTCCCACCACATTTTTTGAAAAAAATATATTCTAATGAGGAGACATATTATACTTTCTAGAAGAGGAATCTCTCCTCTAGAACATTATATAATTTAAAATTTTTTTTGATATGTTTTAATATTTTTTTCTTTCTCGAAACCGACATATTTTCTAGTGTTAAAATACGTGGTTGTGGAGTTTTTAAATTATAATATAATATGTCTAATTAAAACAATACAAACTCTACATGAGAATATTCTTGACTCTAAGATCTATAAAATGGTCTTTATATGTTATTAAAAAAAATCATAAAAAATAGTAAGAGGTATTGAAACACCACTTTTTTGAAATAATTCTATTTATTTAGTAATTAGATACAAACTAGTATAACACATTTATTTAATAGATATTTTCAATTGGAAAAGTGTGAGACCATATATAACTTAGCTACAATAAATTTATCTAGATCATATGTTTTAAACAAAATGAATTTTAGATAGAAATACTCAAATTCAATTTTTTTGATAAGTCAGCCTGAAAGGTGACACAAATCTGTACTTTTACCCTTGTATGATACTGACCCTAATTTTTCTGAGGTGTAGAGAGAGTGTAGAGAACCAAATCTATCAAATCACATGAGTAAGTTTGATGAGTATTTCATTCAAGAAGGTATGTTTTTCAAAGAAATTCATTTGTGTATACCAAGAAGTTCTATGACAGTTAATTTGATTAAGGAAAAACATAGTGGTGGATTTGATGATCATTTTAGAATTGATAAGGTATTGAGTTTGTTGAAGGATAAGTATTATTAGCCACAGATGTACAAGAATGTTCATAATTTACAAAAGGAGTAAGTTAGAATACTAGATTGTATACCCCTATTTCTGTTCTTGAGAAACCTTGGAGTGACATTAGTATATATTTTTTTCTTAGATTACCTAAGATAGTTAAAGGATATGATTCTATATTTGTTGTTGTGGATAGATTTTTTAAAATGGCTAATTTCATACCACATAAAAAAACATTAGATCTTGATCATGTTGCTGAAATTTTTTTCAAAGAGATTGTTAGATTGCATGGATTACCAAGAAGTATTATTTTTGATAGAGACAATAAATTTATTGGTTAGTTTTGGAGAACTTTGTAGAAGAAGATGGGTACTGAGCTAAGATTTAGTTCTACATTCCATCCATAAATAGATGGACATAGAACAATTGTGAATAGAAGCTTGGGTAATTTTCTAAGATGTTTAGTTGGAGATGAACAACATAATAGGGAGCTAATATTGGTAGAAGCTGAGTTTGCATATAATAATTATGTGAATAGGAGTACAGAGAAAACATCTTTTGAGATTGTTACTGAAATACATCCTAGAGAATATCAGATTTAAGGGATGTTGCTAGTGAAGCACAAAGGAGTGCTGAGGGGAAGAATTTTCTTATTTTATGGAGTCTTTGCATAAGGAAGTGAACTTGAAGAACTAGAACAAAGTAATCAGAAGTACAAGAAGAATATTGATAAGTCTAGAAGATATCATATTTTTGAAGTTGGTGATGAGGTGATGCTTCATTTTGAGAAAGGTAGATTTCCTACTGGAACATATAGTAAGTTGAAGATAAAGAAGTTTGGACCTTGTAAGATCTTGAAGAAATTTGATAGTCGTAATGCTTATGAGGTTGAGTTACCTAATGACATGGATATCCATCCTAAATTCAATGTTGCTGATTTGTATAAGTATCATGAGTTAGATGATGAATTTGTTATATCAAATAATTATCTTATGAAGTAGATTGAACAGGTTGAATAGGTATTAGATCAAAGAGTCAGTAAGATCATAGGAGTAAAATATTACTATGTGTATTTGGTGAAGTGGAAGAATAGACCAATTGAAGATGCTACATGAATTTCTCAATCTAAGTTCAATTCAACTTAGGTTGTGACACTTCCATGATTCAGGAAAATAATTTCTTTCTACCGTAGTTGTCTAATGTAGAAGAATTCTGGGTTTTCTTGCAATCCTACTCCTTTTCATTCATTCTACTAATTGCTGTCGAGTTTCAATTACTGCTGAGTTGTCTAGCGTCAAGGCTGAGATGTCTAGTGTTAGCCGAGCGTTCTTTCATGTACTAAGTGAACCTATTATTTTGTTGATTTTCTCTTTCTTATTTGATTGAGATGTTTTTATTTTGGTTTGTGGTGGGAGCCAACTCCTTTATTTATTTTAGTTTGTGAATTCAATGATAGGATCTTGTCCAAGGCTGATTGTTGACCATTTGGAGGTTGGCCTTTCTTTGATGTAATGTTCTAGAATCTTCTGTAAGACATTTTGGTAACTATATATAAGGTGCCTAGGATTAGGTTGGAGGTAGATCTTAGAGGATTTAGAGTGTTTGAAGCATATGAGTCTGGAAGTGAGAATTTGAAGTTAGATATGGATCTTGATGTTGTATTTTGTATCTGGTCGTAACCTAGAAGGCCTTACACCTAGGCATTTATGTTGTTATTTTTTTCTCTCTCTCCTTGGGATTGTTTCTTGTTGTTTTCTTCCATTTTGTTTACTCTGCAAGGTGGTTTGGATAGTTGGGTGTGCCTTTGGCCCTAGTTGTCCTTTTCCCTCCATACACCAATTTCTTTGATTCTTATTTTAAGAAATAATTGAGGAAGATAATAATATTTCATTTGAAAAATAGAAGTGGGGGTGGACAAAACCTCCTTCCCATTTGAAATCTCATGGATGTACAACAAAAAAAATCTTAGAGGTATAGGTGGGTTTCAAGGGTAACCTCTCCGTATAAGATTTAATTTTTTATGCAAAATAGTTCATATATTGTTTCAACTTGTTGATGGGTTAAGGATGGATGTCCATATAATTCACACAATGAATTGAAATTCTTAAATAGGTAGAGATAGTTGTGAAGGGGTTGTTAGAGAAGGAAGGGAAGGTTATTTTCCATAGATAAATGAAAATAATATAATGAAATGTTAGGGGTATGAGTGCCCTTGACAAATAGTGCATTTCAATTTATGTTATTACTCTTCTAAAGTTTCTTTATTTGTTTTAGAGGAGATGAAATTGAAATGACAACAAGGAATTAAATTGAAAAATAAAATAGAAGCCAGGGGAAATTTTACAAGGATGACAATAATTTGGAATTCAATAAAATTGAATCTCCATGAAATAGGAGAGGCTCAAAATGAGAAAGGAGGTATGATATCCAATTATAGTAATAGTACCAAATTTATAATGGTAAATGTTTATGGACTCACCCCAATGAACAAGAAGTTTGAATTATGAAGAGACATAACTTTATTTCTTCAAAATTTGAAGGATGATATAAAAAATTTGGAGACATTAATTCAATCATCCACATTTTATATATATAACTAGTAATATATGATATGTTACTACTATTTGCTAATATTCAAACATGATCTATTTTTACATTATTCTTTACTTGAAACATATATAAGGAATTGGATACTAAATTATTCACTTAAATATATTCTAATTTATATATATCCATCATGTATTTAAAGGAATAATATATATTTTGACATATAAAAATTACGTCTTGTTGGTAGATAGACACATGAAAACTATGCTAGAGTAGTAAACTTCTTCCCTTCATTCTATTCTATGCAAATCCCCCTTTAGCCTAACCCCTGGCTTTGGCCTCTCTTTCCCCCTTCCTACTATCCTTTTCCCTACATTAGGCCTCTTTCAGTGGGGCATGGGAGTTTTCTAGTCTCCCTGCTTGTCTCAATGGGATGGGTTGGATCTTTTGAGGTTTCAACTAATCTTTTCTCCTCTTCTTTGGATATGGTGGGAAAATCCCCTTCGGTGCTTTTGTTTAGAGGCATCTCTTTCATAGAATTCTTTTTGGGTGTTTCTTCTGGAGTGCCCTCCCCTCTGAAGCCTAAGGGCTCTTGTATTGTTAAGGGTAGAATGATTATGGTTCCAAATGAGATCATTGAAAAGTTTTTGGTTGAATTGGAACTTTCCTTGGTAGTCTAGCTCTTGCTTTTTAGGCCGATTATTGATCAACTTAGAAAATAGGAATCTTCTTCTTGAACTTTGAAAGGTAGTATTAAGATTAATGCCCTCCTTAGTGGTTTATTTTTCTTCTCCTTTTTAGTAAAGGAGGATTTTATTTTTGGCCTCATAAATGGGCCCTAGTCACTAAGAACAAATATAAGGAACATTCTCAATGTTTGTAAGTGGAAACCTAAACTTGACCAAGTTTTTGATATGGGAGCCTCTATGCCAACATGGGTAAGGCTCTCAAAGCTCTCTTTAGAGTTGTATAATATTGAGGCTTTTAGGGGTATTGCTAAAAAAATTGGTTCCTTATTTCTAATGAATAAAGTCACCCAAACAAAATGTTTTTTTTTTTTTTTCTAGAATGTGTGTCAGTATTTCAATGAACAAGTTTCTTCCTACATTTGTCACTTTAGAATCAAAGTTAGGATCCTATGTGCAATTATTGGTTTTTGAAAAACTGGACTCGTTTTATCTAAAGTGCAAGCATTTTGACAATGTTGACATTTCTTGTCCTTCTTCATTTCCCAAGTTTGAGTGGGAGCCCCAACATAGATTCAATGTTACATGTTGATCATTTGAACCCCCCTTTGGTTACAAAGGTTTTATCCCACAGTTCTTCTTTTTTTGATCCATTGGTTGAAGAAGTGTATAAACTTGTTTTACCCCCTCTTCCCAAGAGTATCCCTCTTCTTACTCCTACTCAAAAAAAGACCATGGATGAGTTAGTCAGATCTCTCCTTCCCTCCTCCTTGTCTTATTCTAAGTTGCTAGACACCTTACACCACCTGGGTAACAACTCATGTATCTTTGTGGTGCTACCTATCCTAAGTCTCTCTCTTTGGATGGTGGAAAAATGATGCATCATGTCCCCTTAAGATCTAGTCTTCCAAATGCACTTTGGGATGCTAGCTTTGTCACAAAAGATATCATTATCAAGGAATGTCAATGGATGAAAGTTGATAAGAATAACAAAAAAAAGGTATAAAATCAATGTTGGAAAGTGTAACTAGGCATGTATGATAAAAAGAAAGGTTTTCAACTCCTTACCCAAGGAACATCGGGTGGGAAGTCGGTGCTCCTCTTTTAATAAGGGAGGTCAACAAGTGGTGATCAAATCTTAATCCATATAGGTGGTTGCATTTATTTTTATGGTTAGTAGATTTTGGTACTATTTTCTATTCTTAATTATTGTTAGGATATTGTCTTGGAATCTTCAAGTTTTGAGAAGTCATCTGAAGTAGCATATGATTAGGAGTGCTCTTCGAGATCTTGAAGAAATTATTCTTTTCATACAAGAAACTAAAATGAATAGAGAAAGTATGGAGAAGGTAGTGAGGTTTCTATGGCCAGGTGCATTGTGGATCTCTTAGGACTCTCAAGGTGCTTTGAGGAATCTAGTTGTCATTTGGACTATGAATAAGCTATTAGGTGCTCTTTAAGAGTATGGTAGAGATAGGGAAGTATTTCATTGATTCTAGCCTTATTAATATTAATCTTAGGGGGGCCCAACTTTGTGTGGTATAATAGGAGGCAAGATTTTGGACCTATCTAGATAAGGCTTGATAAGGCTACTCTTTCTTCAAAATGGACAAATACAATTGATTTTTTTGGATGCCAAACCTTGTACTGGATCAAACCATAACTCTCTCCTCCTAGAGTGGAAAGTTGCAAAAAAAGTGGTTGGTCCCTTTATATTTGAAAATTTGTGGCTCTTTGACCACAATATTAGAGACTTGATTTTTCTTGTTGGGATAAGCCTGCTAAGTCCTCCCCAAAGATTAACTTTGAGATAAAATTGTGTCAAGTAAGGGATAAAGTAAAAAAGTGGAACAAGGTTTCCTTTGGAAACATCTTTGATGATATAAGGATTATAGAGGGCAAGTTGGCAGAGGCTCAGGGGTTACAAGAAAAGAAACATCATGATTATGTCTGAGTAAGAAGGAATGGTCCCTTAGATACCAATGGATTACAATATTTGTCCAGGAAGAGAACTTTTGGAAATAGAAATCTTGTGTTCAGTGACTAAAAGAAGGAGACAAAAATACTATATTCTTTCATCAAACTACTTTGAAGTATAGAAGCATAAATCATATTAGATCCCTTGTTTGTGCTAACGATGAGGTGGTCACGAAAGAGGATCATATCAATATTGAGATAATAAATTTCTTCATTCATAAAGAACCAAATGATCAAGGAATGGATGACCCTAGGGATCTTCTTGGGTGTAACCCCCTATATCTGAAGGTTGAAGACAATGCAATGTTTATTTCTAGGGTTAAGAGAGAAGAAGTTAAAGATTATTCCTTCTCTTTCCAAGATTTCAAAGCTTTGGGTCCTGATGGGTTTTCTCTTTCCTTTTTTCAAGAGTATTGGATATTATAGGGGAAGATGTTTTTAAGGTTGTTTGTCACTTTTTTAGAATGGGCATTATGGCTGATATAACCAATGAGACATAGATAGCCCTTATTCCTAAAATGAGAGACCTTTCCTCTATTATTGACTACTGGCCCGTATGCCTTTGTAACACCATATAAAAGATAACTGCTAAAGTCATGGTGAATACAATAAAACTTATCTTGGATAAGATTGTCTCCAAGAAACATTATATATGTTGTTATTACTATTGGAAACTATAATTGGAACAAGTTTTGTGTTGTCATTAATAGAAAATATATGGGTAAGATAGTTTTCTATCTGATCTAAATGTGATATCTTCTATTGATGAAGAGGATTTGAGAAGTTGTTCATAAAAAAAATCATCTAGAGGAAGATTGAGTTATGGAGAGGAAAATCCAAATGGATAGTTGATTAGTTAGACTTTGACAAGACAAAATAATTATTTAAATCATGTTTATAGAGGAGAAAACAATAATGTTCATGTCTTGATAGTATAAGAAAAGATAGATCAAATGTGTAGGCTTGAATGAGAAATAAAGTAAAAGATAAAGGAAATTTGATGTACATGTCGAGTGATTCTAGTGTCAACTGAACCATAGTAAGTGCCAAAAAAATCTCATGTTGAGTGAGCATCAATATTGACCAAGTGACAACGTTGATACTAAGTGAGAAGTTCTATAGCGACCGATCAATTTAGTGATGACTGAGTGTCATAACTTGGTATTTTCTAAGGAACAACATTTTAATTATTGTGAGCAAATGTAATTTGCAGCCGACTCAATTGGCTTCTTGGGATATGGAAAATGTGTTGAAGATAAGGATCAATGAGTTGGATAATTTAATTTTAGAAGAGGATTAGGTAAAAAATCTAAGAGATGGATTTCAAGAAAAGTTTCTAGAAAAGAAGAGATAACCAAAATGGAAATTAGATACATTGTATCTGATGGATCAAATCATGAACCCTAAGATCTACAGTGTTGATTAAGCAACAATAGATCATAACTGCCTATTTAATGAGGTACAAACATGAAATTTCAATATGTGTGGGTGGAAGAGAATTGAGAAGTGAAGTTGTGCATGTTTGAAAGAGTTCCAAATATTTGGAGTTGTTATTGATATTGTTGACTAGAAAACCTAATTAGAAGGCTTAACTTATTTAAGAATAAGTGTAGGGTGATTGATTGAAGAATCACCAAGCAAATTTGAAATTGAGATGACAATGGAGGCTAGATAGTTAATCAATATGAGGAGTCGAACAAAGATCTTAACATACAAAGTGATTTTTACTAAATAGATCAAATCCATTGTTACTTTCAAACCATTGTGAATAGTATTTGAAATCCTTTAATCAAGGTTAACTTAATAGTCATAAGGACCTAATAGTTTATGTAAATCCTTTAACGGGGTGAGATTCAAATGGAATGTTCTAAAGTTCTCTTTAACAAGGCCACTCCTAATAGGGTGATTAAATCCTTTAACAAAGTTACATTTAATAGTGTGTATTGTAACCTTTAATAGGGTTGGCTCCTAATAGGGCTCATCTCAAAAAAGTGAAAATTGGTAACATGTTGTTAGTGGTTTTTCCCAAATTGGGTTTCCACATAAAATCCTAGTCTCAAACTTGTGTGAATGTTATTGTGATGCTTTTATGTTTTAAGTTTTCATTCTACAATTTTGTTATTTTAAAGAACAATGGATAACTAATTAATTTTGAAAATAGTTTATAGTAGAGGCCTAGCAATGAAATTGTAAGATCTAAAATTGTTTAAGTGTTTGCTCAACTAGTACATTTTGACCTTGGATATCAAAGCATTGTTCCATTTGTTTAGTTATTCTAAATATTCTAACAATTGGTATCAAAGCATTGTTTCTTGTAGAGAAAAGTTTGAAGGTACTCAAAGATAAAGATCAAGAAGTACAAGAGAGAGGTGCAAAAGTTGAATAAAGAAAACTTTCCTGCATGGTAAAAGTTGATGAGGCTACATATAGCTAGTATTAGTGATGCTACATTAGATTTTTCGGATAGTGCATATGTGGAAATAACAAAAATTCCCCTAACTTCTCAAAAACTGAAAGAAAAGAAAGAATATAATCAGTCAATGTTGGAGATTGCTTCAACCCTAAGCTATGCCGAGTTTGATGACCTAAAGGAATGCAATTTAATTCAAAGGAAATGTTGGATAAACTAAAGATCATTTATGGAGAAGATGACAATGTCTTAAGAGCCAAATCAAAAAATCTAATAGGTAAGTTTGATGAAATGAGAATGATAAAAGATTAGAACATAGTACAATATTATATAAGAATAGAAGAAATTGTCAATGCCATCAAAGGATCCAATGGAAAGATTGAAGATGAAACAATAATCAACAAGGTATTGAGAACTCTATTTCCTATTTATGCTATTAGGTTTTTTGCAATACAAGAACTAAGATGTACACTAGGTAATAACATAACTCTAGAAGGTGTGATTGGTAGGCTTATTGCTTTTGAGATGCCCAATTTTGATAACTACAATCCTATTGCTATTGAATTTTCTTTTAAATTAAAACTGATCTTTAGCAAGAAAGGAAAAGAGAAACTTGTGAAAAATGAAAGTGATACTTATGATGATGAAATTGATGAACTTGAGGTAATGATAGCTAGGAGAGTTGGAAGACGGAAAGGAACATACAAAGGTAAACTTCCTATAATGTATTTTTCATGCAACAAGGTTGGTTATATTTATCCAAGGTGTCCTAACATGAAAGAAGAGGATGTGAGAAAGTAAAAAGGAAGAAGAGATAACTAAGACTTCAAGAATTTAAAGACTATAAGGAAAAAGGTAAGAAATCTTGTTATATTGTTGAAGAAGAAACTGATAATGAGTCTAAAAGTAATGATAAAGAAGTAGTCCATGTTTCTATGCAAGAAGATTCTGATAAAGATGAGAAAACTACTTTATTTTCTTATGTGAACAAAAGTGATAGATGGATAATTGATAGTGGTCGCTCTAATCGCATGACTGGTCATAGAAGTAAATTAGAGGATATTGAAGCATACAAAGGTGGCTATATAAAATTTGGTAATGATGTTCCATGCCTTGTAAAAGGTAAAAGGGAAAATTCAACTAAGTGATAAAATTAAAAGTGATAATGTTTATTGGGTTGAAGTACTTAACTATAATCTGTTGAGTGTTTTATAGTTTAAAAAATCACATTACAGAGTTGAATTCCATCACAAAAAGGCCAAAATATTTGATGTTGATGGTAAATTGATTTGAAGTGGTGATAAAACAAGAGGTAACTTGCTCTATCTAGATTTATCTAATGAGACATGTTTGTTTACACAATATGAAGATATTTGGTTATGGCACAAAAGGTTATGTCATATAAACTTTGATAATTTGGTTAGGACTAGCAAAATAAAAAGAGTGAGAGGCTTGCCAGAACTAAAGAATCCTGACAATGCTATGTGTAAATAATGTTAATTGCAAAAAATGAGAAAGCCTAGTTTCAAGAGAAAAAATGTTCATATGATGACATTTTGGAATTGGTTCATACTGACTTGCGTGGAACTATTGGAGTTCAAAGCTACTATGGAGACAAATATTTCATTCTATTTGTAAATGGCTACTCTAGAATGATGACTATGATGTTTCTTAAAGAAAAATATGATGCTTTTCTGTTGTTTAAGTGGTATTTGGAAAGAGTTGAAAAGGAGAGATAGGAAAATTTTTGAAGTGCTTGAGATTTGATAGAGGTGGTGAGTTCATTTCCAATGAGCTCAACATATTCTTCAATGAGATAGGAACCAAAGGATAGATTTTTGCACCTAGGACCCCTCATCAAAATGGAATAACTAAAAGAATGAGTAGATCAATCATGGAATGTGTTAGAACAATGATGATGAAGAAGAATGTGTCACAGAAATATTGAAGATAAGTTGTAAGTATAATTATTTATACTCTAAATAGACTTCAAGTCAAGAAAGGTACCAATGCCACACTTTTTGGATTATGGTATGGTTATGCACCTAATGTGAAATATTTCAAAGTCTTTAGAAGTAAATGTTGCATCCTTCAAGACAATAGGAATAGGAAAATTTATGCTAAAAGTGATGAAGTCATATTTCTAGGATATTCCACCAAGAGTAAAGCTTATAAGTGTTTAAACTCTAACAATAACAAGGTTGTGGAAAGCACAAATATGAAAGTTGATGAATACACAATGAAAAATAAAATTGAATGTAAGATAAAACCTAAAGGTTAACACTCATTCATATATGTGAATGATAGTGCTCCAAGAACTCCACCTGAATAAGAAATCAAAGCTACAAATTTTCAGTAGAATCGGAATGTTGACTTGTAATAGCTAGATGCCAAGCAACAGACTCTAGGTGTTGAGCAACAGTTAAACAATGTTGAGTCATAGATAGAGGAAGTTAAAGAATAGGAAGCCAATGTTGAGCATGCAAAACCAGAACTAGAACCTAAAAAAGTAAGAGATAATGAGCTTGCGATTATTTTTCAAGATGAACCTATTGACGACAAAGAATAAAAGATCCTATGTTAGAAAAATATGTCAGAAGACATCATGCAGTTGAACAAATCATTGGAGATAAAGAGTCTGGTGTTATGACAAGAAAAAGACTCAAAAGTGATACATTCTTACTTCGTGAGTTTGAGCCCAAATATGTGAAAGATGCTTTAGAGAATGAATATTGGATACAAATAATGAATGAAGAAATTGTACAAATTGAAAAGAACAAAACATGGTCGCTAGTACCTAGGCCTAAAGACAAAGATGTGATTGGAATAAAGTGGGTATTCAGAAACAAGTTGAATGAGAAAGGTGAAGTTACAAGGAATAATGCTAAATTGGTATGCAAAGGATATGCACAAGAGAAAGGTGTTGACTATGGGGAAACATTTTCTCTTGTAGAAAGATTAGAAGGACTTTAGAGTGTGCTTGCATATTTTTCTTATAAAGGATTCAAGTTATATAAAATGGATGTCAAATATGCATTTCTAAATGAGAAACTTTAGGAAAAATTATACATAGAGAAACATGAAGGATTTTTGGACCCCGAAAAGAAGAACATGGTATGAAAGGTGCACAAATCTTTATATGGTTTGAAACAAGCCCCAAGAGCACAGTATGAAAGATTGCATAATTATTTGATAAAGATTATTTTTGCAAGGATAAATGATAAGAAAAATCTGTATTTGAAGATTGGAAAGAATAATGAGGTATTGTTATCTGATTTTGTTTTGGATGATATCATATTTGAAGCAAATAAAGCATTATACAAATCATTTATTGATGAAATGAAGAAGGAATTTGAAATGTTGATGTTTGGTGGGATAAAATTCTTTATTGGTTTACTAGTATATTAAATGAAGCAAGGTATATTCATTACTCAATTTAAATATATCAAGGAGATATTAAAAAAATTTGGGATGGAAAATTCTAAACTAGTGGGTATACCTATGGTTGCTCAACACAAACTATCCAAGAACAAAAATTATGCTAATGCGAACCAGACATAATATAGAAAAATGATTGGTAAATTGCAATATGTTGTTCATAGCAGACCAAATATCACATTAGTTGTTGGGATAGTTGCTATATTTTTGGCAAGTCCTAAGCACAATCACATGATGTAAGTAAAGAGAATACTAAGATATCTAAAAGGAAGAAAAGACTATGGATTGTATTATAAATAGAATGATAGGTTTGAACTAAAGGTATTTACTAGATCTGATTGGGAAGGAAATATTTATGATAGAAAGAGCTTAAGTGGTGGTGCATTGTTTCTAGAAAAGAGACTAGTTTCATGGACAAGCAAGAAGTAGAACTGCATTTCCCAATCAATAGCTGAAGCTGAGTATGTGGTAGCCACGGTAAATTGTTCAAATATTATTTGGATCAAAAAATTGTTGAAAGGTATGAAGGAATAAATGTTGATCCAATGGTTGTCTATTGTGATAACACAAGTTCTATTAACATATAAAAGAACCCTATTCTGCACACAAAGACAAAACATATTGCTATCAAGTATCATTACTCAAGAGAGCTAATTCAAGACAAAGAAGTGAAATAGGAATATGTGAACAAAAAAGAGAAAATTGCTAACATATTGAAAGAAGTCTTACTTAAGGATGCTCATAAATATCTTAGAGGCGAACTTGGGGTGATTCCCCTAGATAAAGTTAATTAAGCTACAAAAAAGAATTGCATCAAATGTGCTAAACAAACTATCTTACACATTGATGTAGATAGTTCTACTTTAGGAATTGCCCAAGGTAGTGGTGAAGCAAAAGTAAAACATAAAAAATCAGTCATATGAAGGTGATAGATGAAGAGTTCAGACCCGATATGCAATTATCTACATAATCAAGATGTATGGAGTTAAAAGATAGTGTCTTTGGCATTGATGTGAAAGAGGGAGAGATTGAACAGAAATATTAGAGAGAAAAAGGGAGAGATTGATTGCACAAAATACTAGGGAGAGAGATTTCAAGATAAGATTGTAGAGGGAGAAATTGCACAAATCTTACTAAAGGATAGATTATCTTCAAAGAGGGAGATTCAAGAAAGGACAAATTGGATGTTGGTAGAGACATGCTAAGTAAGAGGGAGTGATTACTTAGAGGAAGTTCATAATTTTTTAAGAAGTGTTACTAGATCAGAGAGATGCATCATAATGAAACTAAGGATATTAATAAAAGATTTGATACATTGAGTGTTACTCGAAGTCTGTACAATTTGGATTGTATGGTAACCTAAAAATATCTTTTTTGTTGAGGTGTTTCCATCAATGCCAAAGAGTGGGATTGTTTAAAAATACAATTGGAACAATTTTTGTGTTGTCATTGATGTCAAGCCTATGGGTAAGATACTTTTCTATCTAATCTAAATGTCATATCTATTTGATTGATGAAGAGGATTTGATAAATTTTTCATAGCAAAATCATCTAGAGGAAGGATTGAGTTATGAAGAGGAAAATACAAATGGAAATTTGATTAGTTAGACTTTGGAAAGACAAAGTAATTATTTAAATCATGTTAATAGAGGAGAAGACATTAGTGTTCAAGTCTTGATAAATTAAGAAAAGATAGATTAGAAGTGTAGGCGTGATCGAGCAATAGAGTAAAAGACTAAGGAATTTTAATGTACATGCCAAGTGATTCTAGTGTCAATCGAGCCATAATAAGTGTCAAGAAAGTCTAGTGTTGACCAAGCATCAACATCAATAGAGTGTCAGTGTTGATGCTGAGTAAGAAGTTCTATAGAGACTGAGAAATTTAGTGATGAACGAGTGTCAGAACTTAGTGTTGGCCAAGGAATAACATGTTAATTATTTGTGAAAAATCATAATTTCTAGAGAACTTAGTTGACTTCTTGGGATATGGAAAATGTGTTGAAGATAAGGATCAATAAGTTGGATCATTTAATTCTAGGAGAGGATTAGGTAAAAAATCTAAGAGATGGATTCAAAGAGAAGTTCCTAGAAGAGAAGAGATAAACAAAATGGTTAGATACATTGTATTTTATGGATCAAATCATTAACCCTAAGATGTATGGTGCTGATTAAGAAAAAAAAGATCAAAACTCTCTATTTAAGGAGGTACAAAGGAAAACTTTTAGTATGCATGCATTGAAAAGAAGATAGCAGAGAACTTGTGCACATTTGAAAGAGTTCCAGATAGTTGGAGTTGTTACTAATTTTTTTGACTTGTGAATCTAAGAAGAAGGCTTAACTAAGTTGAGAAGAAGTGTAGGGTGATTTCTTGAAGAATTGCCAAGTGAATATGGAATTGAGATGACAATGGAAGCCAGACAATAGGTTTGGAAAATGAATGCTTGAGTTATAGCATTGCTATTTGTCTCCCACAAAGAATACCAAAGCGTAATTTCCTAATTTGTAGTACAATTAGTTTTCTAGCACAAAGAATACCAAGTAGCATCCTAGACTAGAAATATATACAGGACATTAGATACATCTCTCAAACCCTTGAGAGCATGTCCCCTAAAATGATGGCATATTCTTGTGAAGCAATATGCCATATTAAATAAATAATAATAATAGGAAGTACTTGGTAATTTCTCCTACCACATGTCTCATATTGTGATAATTAAGCTCTTATAATTAAAGAGTCAATATAATGTTCTTATCATGTTAGAATTTCATGCATGTGCATTCAATCAAGAGAAGTAATAGTAGTAGTAACTAAAGAGGAGGTTAAGTTAATATATATATATTGATGACAACTAATGATAATAAAAGAACTATCCTAGACAAGGGAAAACTTATATAAATTTTTAATGTCAAATTATCATATAGATTTAGTAATCTAATAAGTAAAAGCTTTAAGAGCACCATTTTATTAACTAACCTCCCTCCCTACCTAGAGGCTTGATCCAAAAACTAGTCTACTGATGTAATTTTTTTATAAAGAAAATCAAAGTGGCATTGGTGAGGTTATAACTCTATATTAATGCAAATGTTGATAATGACACCATTCACAAACCACTGAAGCCTTCACTTTATAAAAGATTCAACTTTAGTCTTACCTAAATTCAACCTACTGTGGTATATTGGAACTAATATCTACATATAGAAATAATAAAAAAGTAATTAAATTTGTTAGGAAGATTAAGATTGTCTAGAATGTTCTAGAGTAGATGGGAGAAAATCTCTAAAGCCTTCTATAGTACATTCCAGGTTGTGAGTTCTAGATTTTTCTATGCAACATTCTATGTTGTGATTAGAACATTCTAGAATGTTGAATATTCTAGAAGAGCATCTTCTAGATCTTTGTATAACTCTATAAATATTTACTATGCACAAGAATTGATTGTATAGTTAGAAACCATTTGAAAACTCTAAAGGTTGTAAGCAAGTTAGATTAACATACTTTGTTTATGAATTACAAATCTATCTTTTACTTTATTTTTGTCATATTTTCTTATATTATTGTAGGGGATATTATTTACTTTATTTTTCTTATTTTCAAGTGCCAATGCTAGATATAATTATATCCTACTAAATAGTCACAATGGAGTTATAATGATTATAAATTATTTAATTATCCATTATACTTCTCAACATGTGCATTACGTTGGCAATCCCTCGAGATACTCTACAAGTACAACATGACATATATTAAATTATTTACCATGTCCCAAATAGTTTTTTTTTGGACACATGGAGTCGTTAAACCCAGGAATCTCTTTATGTGGATTAGGATTGTGTACTCACACAAATGAATGTCTCTACAAAAGATTCATACAATTTAAACCTTAGAGATGTACAGTAAATACTGAACTACCAGAGAGGCATAATAAATTAATTTATTATATGCCTCTTTAACCAAATGTAGGAGAGAATTCAAATAGAGAAGAGAATTAACTTTATCATAGCAAGTCTCCTAATGATAATAAATCCCAAATACCTAATTTAATAACTTTAAGTAAATTGTGGTTCCACTAGTACATTAGGCCTCCATTTTCAACAAAGTTTTTTGAAAACAATCCAATTTTGCTTATCAAATTCACTTTTTTCTAATATGATCCTGATCAGGTCAAAAATTTGCCTAAATTTTTTTGTCAAAATTTTGACGACGCTTAAGTTTTTTGTTAAAATTTTGACGAAAGTTAAGTTCATTGTCAAAATTTCAATGTTGGAAGGATATAAACAAAAAACAAAAAGTGAAACACTTCATTTTGAATTTGGCAGATTGTAAATGCATGCGAGAGGGTTTTTTTCATTCATTCTCAGGTAATGAAAAGAGTGATCATGAGGGATGCAAGAAATGGTTAAATGTGGTAATGGAGAGGGGATGGAAAAGTGGAGCACATTATCTTGGAAATAGGAAGGAGGTAAGGAAGGGGTACATGATTCGTGTATATTTGGGGAATGACTCTTCACCGTAGTGAAAGAAATAGTCAGTTGTAACCAAATGCACAAGAACTTGGCATAGAAGCAATTGTGTATTTTTTTCAGCAACTGATCTGGAAAAATTGATCCATGCACTTCCTTTTCTAATCCTTTTACTTCCATTGAGTCTTTTTATAGTATAACCAAGTATAAAGATCAAATGTATGTCAACAATTTTAGAGAAAAATCATTTTTATTCCTATAATTGAACATTATAGTCTACAACTAAGAAACCCTGATGTTAGTAAGAAATTGAGCTAAACATGAAAATCCAAGAAAATTTTAGGTATTGGCACTGACTGTTCATTTTTGGTATAACTGCTTGCCTTGATCAAACTTATGTTGAAATTCTTGAGACTTGTTGTATCTCATGAAAGGTTAGTTAAACAACTTCTTTTCATATCATGTAAATGAAATTCTCAGGAGTATATGTTAGCATAAGTGCATATGCTTCCACAAACTATGTACCCACAATAAATGGAAATATTATTTTCCTTTGTATGTCCTATTTAGAGGATGAACATAAAGCTGCTATTCTTTATCTAGATAGAATGTGATAAAATGAAGCGAACTATTACTTTTCATAGAGAGAAGCATTTTGGTCATTTGTTTCTTCTTTAATTTACCTAGAATCATTAGGAGTCTTATTATAAAGGGTTTAGTTGAACAATTTACTATGGTGACATCTATAGTCTGTATTTACAAAGTTTTAATGAAGAATGCTACAACATTATTTATATTTGTGAATGTGAAATATGTTGAAGCTAGAAATAGTATTCTTACAAAGTATAATTGATGGTGTTAACATATAGTTAGATATTTAGTCTTAAATGGAAAGATTGGACTGTTTAGGAGTGACAAATGGCCATCTTTTATCCCTAGGAGTTTTATGATACCTATAACTTTAGTTTAACAAAAAAAAAGTCTATATGTAATGTGATGTCAAAGTCTTGCTTTGATTGAGGGTGTGGGATTGATTACTTGATTTCTAAAAATTGATTTTATAAATAAACTATCATGGAAAATATGAGTGAAATACTAATTTGGAAGTTGTTTACACAATGTTGAGAGATGAGGAATTAAATATTTTGTCTTTTCAGTTGATCATATAGACTAAATATAACTTAAGGTTTGAGTGAAGATGCTAAATTGGAAGTTTATTGGCACTTAAAAAACTTATTGCTAATGGAAAATCTAAAATGATAAATGGTTACATTCATTTATTATTTTGTTTCTTCCATAATATAAGTAAATATTTTTTTTTGATGGTTTGAAGTAGGATTAGTGAATTCTAAATAGATATTTTATTTATCAATCAAAATGAGCTTGAGTTTCTCAAATTTATGTATAAATGGAAGTCATGTGCATATGTAATCTAGTTTCATTAATGACTTCTCTTTCACTCATCTCTAAAGATAATATCTAAAATACAAATTTGTTCTCAACTACTTAAAATAGGCTAATGTTGAGAAGTTCTACTCTAACTAATACATTTATTGCAATCGATCTTGTAGACCAACTTTCATCCTAGGGTTGAGTACAATGCTAACATCTATAAATATAGTAGAGTATTTCATAACTATAATTACTCAAAGATGATATAAAATATATTTAATATAAAACATAGTGGATTGCACCCCAAACATAATAGAGTGTGATACTATAATTCAAATTCTAAACAGTTATGAAAAGGGGAGGGAGTGAAATTTTTTCATATTTGCATGGATGGTTAGAATGCTATATATGTTTTGTGTGTTTGTGCTTATTTTGTGAAGAGCTGGAAAAAAAAAGCTACTATTAGTTGTCAATAATAGTGCATATGTAGCTAGGTAAGTGCACCAAGTTGTGGTGTCAAAAGGGGGGTATAAATGGCCACATTTTCTTTGAAATCAATAATTTTTGAACTTTGACAAGAATTTGAAGATAGTTACGCTCAAAATTTTAAGAAATGACAAAAATAAAAGTAGTATTCCTTTGAATCTAGTTTTTAAACTATATTCTTTTCAAAATGGTTTAGTTTTAGGTCCTCAAAAAAAGGGGCCAAAGAAAGTGGTACTCTTTATTTAAGAAAAAACATGACATAGTGCAAAGTGTGTCCCCCCCAAAATTTTAACATTTTTTTTGAAATTCTTTAATCACTCTAGTCAAAAGATACCTAACACTGTGTAGTTTATCCTAGATTTTTTTGGTAATTTTATAATGTCCATTTTTTTGAATGAATTTCTTAATTGGACACATCCCAAAAATGTAAAATATCTATGTGCTCCCCCTAGAATTGATTGAAAACTAATGTAAAATCAAAACTCATTTTTTCAAATTATTTAGAATGGAGTCTAGTTTCTTAAAAACTAAGTTGTTGCGAAATTCTATGAACAAGCTAAAATCTATAGCCCAATTACTACACATTGATTTTTGATAGAAAATGGACATACATTCAAAAGAAATTATAGTTGAAAGGTTTGAAATAGTTCAAACAAAAAATAAATTATATGGTTATATAGCTAACACAGAGATCTATAATATCATGTAGCCTAATTTTATCGATGCTCAAATATGAGGAAACTTGAAGGAGAGCGTACAAGAAAAATCAATCATTTTTTGTATGTTTGTAGCAAAACACATCTTAGACTAGCTTAGAGACTCCAAAAATTTGGGTTGGATCCCCAAGGAAAAACCAAGCCTTAGGCTTGGTAGAATCCAAAGCTTTACATAGCACGTGTGCACTATTTAAAGCATTTTTATATTTAGGCTTTAATAATGCATATGTGCTTTAGGGCTCACACACTCTTAGCTTGAATTTCAATATAGAGGAAAGGAGAGAGGGTAGAGAATGAGAGAGATTAGAGGATGGGGAGGGAGTAGGAGGTGGGATAGGGAGAGAGAGAGAGAGAGAGAGAGAGAGAGAGAGAGAGAGAGAGAGAGAGTAGGGGATGGGAGAGAGAGAGTAGGGAGTGAGAGAGTAGGGAATGGGAGTGTGTGTGTGTGTGTGTGTGTGTGTGTGTGTGTGTGTGTGTGAGAGAGAGAGAGAGAGAGAGAGAGAGAGAGAGAGAGAGAGTAGATGATGGGAGAGAGAGAGTAGGGAGTGAGAGACTAGGAAATGGGAGTGTGTGTGTGTTAGAGAGAGAGAGGGGGGGATGGCTATGTGTGTGTGTGTGTGTGTGTGTGTGTGTGTGAGAGAGAGAGAGAGAGAGAGCGAGAGAGAGAGTGGAGGATGGGAGTGTGTGTGAGAGAGAGAGAATAGGGGATGGGAGAGAAGAGAGAGAGTGAGCAAGAGAGTAGGGAGAGAGGGGGAGAGAGGGATGGGAGAGTGTGTGTGTGTGAGAGAGAGAGTAGGGGGTGGTAGAGAGAGAGTAGGGGATGGGAGAGAGAGTGAGAGAGAGAGAGTAGGTAGTGGGAGAGGGAGTGCAAGAGGGAGTATGAGACAAAGAGAGGTAGGATGGGAGAGTCTGTGTGAGACAGAGTAGGGGATGGGAGAGAGTGGGAGACATAGAGAGTAGGGGGTGGCAAAGAGAGATAGTATGGGACGGGAGAAAGAGAGTGAGAGAGAGAGTAGGGGTGGGAGAAAGAGAGAGAGTAAGGGATGGGAGAGCAAGAGAGAGTGAGAGAGAGAGAGTAGGTAGTAGGAAAGGGAGAGCGAGAGAGGGGAGATGGGACTATATGTGTGTGAGAGAGAGAAGGGTATGGGAGAAGGGAGAGAGTAGGGGATATGTGTGTGTGAGAGAGATCAGGGGATGGGAGAGAGATAGAGAGAGAGGGGGGAAGAGAGAGTGTGTATAGGGGATGGGAGAGAGAGTGTGGATGTGTGTCAGAGAGAGAGAGTAGGGGGTGGTAGAGAGAAAGATTAGGGGATGAGAGAGAGAGTGAGAGAGAGAGTAGGGGGTGGGAGAGAGAGAGAGAGAGAGAGAGAGAGAGAGAGAGAGAGAGAGAGAGAGAGAAGGAGGTGGGAGAGAGAGTAGGTGGTGGGAGAGGGAGTGCGAGAGAGAGAGAGAGGGAGAGAGAGATGGGAGTGTGTGTGTAAGAAAGAGAGCGTGAGAGATAGAGTAGGGGGTGGTAGAGAGAGAGAATAGAGTAGGGGTGGGAGAGAGATAGAGAGAGATAGAAAGAGAGGGATGGGAGTGAGAGAGAGAGTGGGGGATGGGAGAGAGAGTGTGTGAGAGATAGAGTAGGGGGTGGTAGAGAGAGATAATAGGAGATGGGAGAGAGAGTAGGAGATGAGAGAAAGAGAGATTAGGGGACAAGAGAGAGAGAGAGAGAGAGAGAGAGAGAGAGAGAGAGTAGGTGGTGGAAGAGGGAGTGGGAGAGGGAGAGGGAGAGTGAGAGAGAGAGAGGAGGGTATGGGAGTGCATGTGAGAGAGAGTAAGGGATGGGAGTGCATGTGAGAGAGAGTAGGGGATGAGAGAGGAGAGAGGGAGTAGGGAGAGAGAATGAGAGAGAGAGTAGGGGTTGTGTGTGATAAATAGAGAGTATTGGATCAGAGATAGAGAGTGTGTGAGTGAGAGAGAGAGTAGGGGTGGGAGGGAGGGAGAAGGGGAGAGAGAGGGAGAGAGATAGATGGGTGTGTTTGTGAGAGAGAGTAGGGGATGGGAGAGAGAGAGAGTATGAGAGAGAGAGAGAATATGGGTGGCAAAGAGAGAGTAGGTGTGGGAGAGAAAGAGTGAGAGAGAGAGTATGGGGTGGGGGGGAGAAAGAGAGAGAGAGAGAGAGAGAGAGAGAGAGAGAGAGAGAGTAGGCAGTGGGAGAGGAAGTGTGAGAGGGAGGGAGGGAGGGAGCGAGGGAAAGAGAGAGAGGGATGGGAATGTATGTGAGAGAGAGAGAGAGTAGTTGATGGGAGAGAGAGTGTGAGAGAGAGTAGGGGGTCGTAGAGAGAAAGGGATGGGAGCGAGAGAGTGAGAGAGAGTAGGGGTGGGAGAAAGAGAGAGAGAGAGAGAGTGAAAGAGAGAGTAGGGGTGGGAAAAAGAGAGAGAGTGTGAGAGAGATAGAGTAGGTAGTGAGAGAGGGAGTGGGAGAGTGAGAGAGAGAGGGGTTATTGGAGTGTGTGCATAAGAAAGAGAGTAGGGGATGTTTGTGAGAGAGAGAGTAGGGGATGGGAGAGAGAGTGTGAGTGGGGGAGAGAGAGAGTAGGGGGTGGGAGGGATGGAGGGAGAGAGAGATAGGGAGGGATTGGAGTGTGAGAGAGAGAGAGTAGGGGATGGGAGAGAGAAAGTTAGAGAGAGAGTAGGTAGTGGTAGAGAGAGTAGGGGATGGGAGAGAGAGTAGGGGGTGGGAGAAAGAGAGAGAGTAGGGCATGGGGGGAGAGAGAGAGAGTAGGCGGTGGGAGTGGGTGAGGGAGAGATAGGCGATGGGAGTGGGTGAGGGAGAGTAAGAGAGAGAGTGGGGATGGGAGTGTGTGTATGAGAGAGAGTAGGGGATGGGAGAGGGGAGAGTAGGGAGAGAGAGAGAGAGAGTAGGGGGTGGGAGGGAGGGAGAGAGAGAGGGATGAGAGTGTGTGTGTCTATGAGAGTAAGGGATGGGAGGGAGTTAGAGAGAGAGTAGGCGGCGGCAGAGAGAGAGTAGCGGATGGGAGAGAGACAGAGTGAGAGAGAGTAGGGGGTGGGAGAATAGAGAGAGAGAGTCAGGGATGGGAGAGAGAGAGTAGGTGGTGGGAGAGAGAGAGAGAGAGAGAGAGAGAGAGAGAGAGGAGATGGGAGTTTGTGTGAGAGAGAGTATGGGATGGGAGAGAGGGTGTGTGTGTGTGTGTGTGAGAGAGAGAGAGAGAGAGTAGGTGGTGGGAGGGAGGGAGAGGGAGATAGAGAGGGATGGGAGTGAGAGAGAGAGAGTAGGAGATGCGTGAGAGAGAGAGAGAGAGAGTAGGAGGTGGGAGAGAGAGAGAGATAGAGAGAGTGCAGGTAGGGGATGGGAGAGAGAGACTATGTGAGAGAGAGAGTAGGGGGTGGGAGAAAGAGAGAGAGAATAGTGAATGTGTGAGAGAGAGAGAGAGAGAGAGAGAGAGAGAGAGAGAGAGAGAGTAAGTAGGGGATGGGAGAGAGAGAGAGAGGGATGGGAGTGTGTGTGTGAGAGAGATAGTAGGGGATGGGAGAGAGAGAGTTGGGGGTGGGAGAGAGAGAGAGTAGGGGATGGGAGACAGTGGGATAGGGAGAGATGGATTTTTCACATAGTGTGTAGAGGGCGTACGTGCTATAGTGTGTACACACTATATGAAAACACCAAAAAATGGTCATAACAAAAGTTTGGGTCCCTACTGATCCATATTCTATTTTTTGTCTATTGTGTGTTCTGTTGTTCGGACATAAAACACAGGTTTCATGTTGTTGGAAGTTAGAAAACACCATATTCAAATCATTAGATACACTATTTGAAGGCTTTTTAAATATTCTTTCATTCTATTTGAAGCTAGCAAAGACCAAACTCAATCATTGGAAATACTATTTTAAGGATTTTTGAATATTCTTTCTATAGAAAAGGCTAGTGTAGTCCTTTTTAAATATTATTTATTACTATATAGAGACAGATTTGATTATAATTTGACAAATTGTTTAATATATAATGAATTCATTGAAATTTGCATGTTTGAATGAATTGTTATTTGGAAATGGTTAGAAATTTGACAAGTTGTTTAATATATATTGTGTATTCATTGAAATAACTGTAATTAGTATATGTATTTGAATGATTTGTAATTTATAAATTGTAAGTAATTTTAATAGTTGAATAATTTTACATATAGAAATCATCATCTTTCCAAGGAAGAAACCAAAAACTCAAACAAGAGAAGAGAGGGAAAGAGATTTGTCAATTAAAAGAGATAAAATAAAACTACTACATGAACAAAGAAAATTGCAAAGCAATAATGAAGAATTGTCTTTCCAAGAGGAACAGAAACCACTGATACAAAAAAACAAAGAGGAAGAATTGGAAAGACAAAGAGAACAAATGAGACTGTTATGCTTAAGAAGGCAATTGAATTGTGAAGCTACACCATCTTCCAATGTTGGCGTCATATCATCATCTCATGTTGAAGAGACACTAATTTGTACATTCGATGATTATACACACTCCATCATGTTATGTTGAAGACACAACATCAACATATCAAGTAGGTGACATTCAATCTTTTGCATCTTATTGCCAAGGCACATCATCTTTGGTTCAAGGTACCCAAAACAATCAACCTTATATTGATGTTCAAAATGTTGAGGGAATAGAAGAGATTATAACACCTTCTAGAATTCATCTTAGAAGACCAAAATATTTGATTTATATTGATGCTAACATTTTGAAATCAACGCCTGACAAGATTAGCAAGTGCACTTGTCAAAGAAAAGTTAATCATATGTTGAGATTATTCTTTGAAGAATTAAATATTATAGGTCAATGCCAATTATTTGTTGAAATGATGAAGAATTTGAAATTTAGGCCTATCATGAAGATTCTTGGGCTAAGAATGATGGACAATTCAAATTTAAAAAATATTGTGAAGAATCTAATGAGTGCTTATGACAAAGTGGGTTCTATGTTATGTACAAAAGATTGTAATATCACAAGACAAGTACTTACATCAATAATAGTAAGTACCAAAATGTGGAAAACTTTACTAGTGAGAAATACAAGAAAAATATTGAAAATTGGTAGAGGTACTCTAAGGAGAGCCATGCTAAGGTGTGAGAGATTGAAAGATCTAACAAAAAATGTGTTATGGACATTTAGTGGTAGACTATCATGAAAGGATAAAGAAATTAGTGAATCTTTGAAATCATTGATTGAATATTTTTTGACAAATAACACATGTGTTTCCCCTAAACAAAGAGATGTTGTGAGAAGGAGGATTGGTAGTCAAAATTGTTACCCACATGTGAACATTTTTGGACTCAACTCAGACACAATTTTTTGCAAAATTTATTGGTATGTATCCTCAAGTTTGAATAAGTCAAAGATTTTTTGAGATGGGTAAACCTTTTTATGTGAAGATAAATCACACATACACAACTTATTGTTATAGGACACATATTAAATTTTCTAACCATTTTGATGTTTTAAGGTATATATGTGTGTTTTTGTGACATGAATGAGCCACCTAGATCTTCAATGGAATTCATATCCAACATTTTATGTGAAATAGGGGGTGGCCAAAAATTTTACAAGACATCATGCTTGGATGGTACATGCTTATTTTGTGGTTCTTTGCAACTTCTATCAACTTGTGAACATATGAATAGTACACATGCAATTGAAAATGAAACAGAAAATTACAAAAAGTATAAGATAGTGACATATTCTCTACAAGATGGGAAATAGGGTGAAAGATGTGATTTAGTCATTGAAAATATTCCAGTGTATGAGTTCATGAAGATTTTTCATGAAAATATTATTTACAAGTATGCAAGGCATACACATAGAGCTCGATGGCTAGATTTGTATTTCATGTTGTGCAAGGATATGTTTCCACTAGATACCATTGTTTTGGTTGTAGACTTCGTAGAAAACTATACACTACAATCAAAAAATGAGGTGCAAGGAAAGTATTATACTTCTCAATAGGTTTCTATATTTTTTCACATAACATTCATGCATTCACCTACAAGTATAGAGGATGACAAGAAGATTTTGAGGGAGTACCATTTTTACATCAGTGATGATCAATCACATTCTACGGAGTTTGTACATGGTTGTTTGCAACTATTTTATGGACATTTGGATAATAGGGGCATACCATATTGTCAACATATTATTTGGTTAGATAATTATGCATCTCAATTCAGGAATCCATAGATGTTCTATTGGTTAATTAGGATGCACAATTTGTGTAGAATTTAATATATGTGAAATTTTGCAAAAGTTGGTCATGGAAAGGTAGAGCACGATGGTGTAGGTGCATGCATCAAAAGAGCCTTAGCTCATGATGAACTAAAATACAAAGATGGAGTAATATTGATAGATGATAAATCTATTGTGCAGTGGTGTAATGCTACAATGGGTCTACGTAAGGAAGGTGAGTCTACGGTTCATATATATTTTTGGTTGATAGATAATACTATCATTGCACCATATGAGGATTGTTGCACACTAATAGGATGAAGTGAGTTGCACTCTTTTAGAAGCTCTAATGCAGGTTCATGGAGTATCCATAGATAAAAAATGACATTCTATTGTCCATCATGTGCAGAAGAAAATTGGGATGAGTATGAGTCAAACGAATGGGTGAAAAAATGGGATATAAGAGTTTTGGACCCAATTGATAGCTATCATCCCCCACAAGAACCAAAAATGGTAGAGATGGATTCATCCATTGACTTTGAATGTTTGTTTGATCTAGTGCAACCTAGTTTTATGTGTGTGTGTGTGTGTGTGTTTGTAATTTCAATATGTAACATCATAAGTTTTACTTAAGTACTTTTCTTGAATTAACAACCACATTTTATACATTTATCAAGTTACAAGGCATGTTTTTTTTGTTATTGAACCTAAATACAATGAAGAAGGGACATATTATTATTTGTGTTGTTGTGTGCATGCCAATTTTTTTTTGGATCGCTCAGTTATAGATGGCAAAGGTTTAGAGTACCATATTGGTGTGGTGGTTGTAACCAACACATGGCTTAGATGATATTTATGAAAAACCATAACTTGTAGTTATTTAAGGATTGAAAAATAGAGAGAATGATTATTCATTATTCAAAATTTTTTGTCACATCAAATGTCTAGTTGATAAATTATGGTTTAAAACCACATAATAAGACTCTTTGGAAGGTTCGCCAGTTAGACCATAAGGCAATACTTGAGACATTAAAATGTAGAGCAGATCTAGTTGGTTCATTAGATTTAATTTGGAGGGAGAGAGAGAGAGAGAGAGAGAGAGAGAGAGAGAGAGAGAGAGAGAGAGTAGGGGATGCTTGGAAGAGATGCTACTCTTGGCAAGATGTCAAAGAGACACAACCCTCCAATAGGTAATAAATAGTCATTCTAAGAATCTTAAGCAAGTGCATCCAATAAAGAAAAGGAATATCATTGAAGGATATATATGCATATATGAACATTAACCAATTAAAAATATAAATTCCAATATCATTATTGAGTATTCTATACAACAAAGATCTTTCCAAACCAAAGGCAACAAGTCATTCATAATAGTTAGACAATTAAGAACTATATATATATATATATATATATATATATATATATATATATATATATATATATATATATATATATATATATATATATATATATATGAACCACGTTATTCTTACATATGTATATAGTATTGTTGACCAAATAAAAATTAGGAAAATGATATTGCACATAATCTCCATTACAACATCATGGAAGCTTTGCGATTTCAATAGTTATATTCATTAGTCCCAATAATGGACATTAGAGATATTGCTCACTAATCCTTTACAATAGAAAATGTTTGCAAAAATGGCATGTACTTGTATGAGGACATTATATATTACATAAATCCCACACTGAAGCAGCTAGCTAGCTGCTCAAAAAATAGTAACTAAATGCAAGTGGGATCATAAAGATGCCTTAATAAACTAGTATCCCCTTTACTCAAGCAACATCTTGGTCATCTACTTGACTGGGACATGTTTGGGTACTAACAATCTCCTTTTAAACTCAATTCTCCATTTAAAGGTAGCAATGAGCTTTTTGTTATTCTGTTAAGATCATTAATATATTTTGATGAGAACTTTGAGGGATCATGTCCAGCTTGAGTATCCCAGCTTCCCAAGTCCTGTAAATGCAACGCCATTGATGAATAGGAATTTCTAATTGAAACATATGTGGTGTTGGAATGAAGTCTATGACCAAATTCTTTTCCTACTAATGAGCCAATTTGAGGATTCACTTCACATTTCTCCATGGATAATTCTATAGCACTTGTTACTTCTCTATCTAAAATTTTTGTGTCTGTTTACATGTGCACTCTTTCCCAATAGCTATATGTTTTGTCTCTTCATCCTAAGTAATTAGCATACCCTAGATGGCACCAAGACAACCATTTTCTTCGTAAATGCCCTTTTCTCTTAGATTAATCTCTCTATTAAGCATGTTTTCTATATATTTCTTTGTATATTTAATATATGTAGCTACAATTCCTCTCTATATATTCCTCTGTATATTAAGCTTTCTTTTGTAGGAATGAGAAGGCATGGGGAGTCAAAGCAATTATTAGTCACTATATTGAAAATGTAGTTCTTGTCCATGCCACTGATAGGAATCATTTCAATCTTATTTTCAAAATCGGTATCTCATTTTTCTTGAAAGAATAATATATATTGTTTTTAATGTCTTTGAAATATCTGTAGTTGTTTAGCCAATTTCTTATTCATTTCCTTTGAATATTCATGGGAAACTAAGATATTTGGCTATCTAATAGGTCCTAGGAATCTTAACTAGGGTCCTAGAATAGTCCTAGATGGACCCATTTGACCTAAACATGTAAAGAGCAAAAATTGCAAAAGTTCCAATGTTGCTAAAAAAGTTGCTTGAGCAACTTTTGCAATTTTTACAAAAAGTTGCAAATTGAAGTTTGGAAAGTTTTAGCTATCCATGCTTGGGTATATGAGCATGGGAAACATATTTTTGAAGGTTATAAGGTTTCCAATTAGATTTTCATTTTTAAGCAACTTTTGCAACTTTTGCAATTTTGCACATAAAGTGCAACTTTTGCAAAGTTCACTAGATTTCACTTCTAGGACTTGGAAAAGATTCCAAACTATTAAAACACAACTAAAAACACCTAATATTAGGCTATCTTGATGCAAACCTCAAAAGGACCCAATTTTCCCTAATTAGCAACTTTTGCTCATATCTTACACAAAGTGTCCTAGGCATACATATCTTGCTCATCTCTTTCTCACCATTCATTGTGGGATCAAATTGTCTATTCCATTAGCTCCAAGTGGTTGGGTAAAACTGAGCCTCAAGCTCCTCCCTTCCTATTGAGTGCTCAAACATTCTCAGGCACACCATATTGAATCGACTCTAAGAGTCACTAAATGTCATAGCGAAGCGATTTTTGATAGGGCATATCTCAAACCTCGTGTGAGGAATGGATGTGATTCTAGGTGTTACAAGACCATGTTGTGGAGACCTACAACAATCTCTCTCTTTTTTTTGAGATCTAGTTCCATTTTGATTTTGTGGCCCCATCTTGGGTGATGCTAAAACTTGTGTTGACTAGTACAAAGTTGCCAACTACCAAATCTCTCTCACCATTCATTGTGGGATCGAACTGTCTATTTTGTTAGCTCCAAGTGGTCAGGTAAATCCTATCCCCAAGTTCCTCTTGTCTCATTGGGTACTCAAATATTCTCAGGCATGCCGAACTAAATCAACCCTAAGAGTCACTAAATGCCATAGGGTAGTGAACTTTGACAAGGCATATCCCAGACCTCATGTGAGGTATGGATGTGATTCTAGATGCTACAAGACTATGTTGTAGAGAACTATAATAAGATCTCTCACTTTTTAGTGATCTAATTCTATTTTGATTTTGCAGCCCCATCCTAGGTGATGTTGAAACTTGTACTCTTGGCCAATAAAAAGTTGCCAATTGCCAAATCTCTCTCACTATCCATCATGGGATCAAACTATTTGTTCTTAGCTTTAGGTGGCTAGGTAAACTATACCCCCGAGCTCCTCCCATCCCATTGAGTGCTTGAACATTCTTGGGCACACCAAATTGAATCAACCCTAAGAGTCACTAAATGCCATAGGGCAACAAAATTTGATGGGGCATATCTCAGAGCTTGTGTGAGGTATGAATTTCATTCTAGGTGCTACAAGGTTGTGTATTTGGCACATACAATGAACTCTCTCACTTTTGGAGATTAGATTTTTCTTTGATTTTGCAACCCAATCTGGGGTGATGCTAAAACTTGTGGTGCAAGGCACCTAGGTGGCAACTGGATATGTCATCTCATCCAATGATGGAGATTTTTGATAGAAGATAAAGGAGTGATCATACACTTCATTTTGAACATGTTATTTTTTTATGGTAATAAGGTAATCCTTGTTTGTAAGGTCAAGGAACTTTAGGTCACCTATAAACCCAAGTTGCCTTAGTCCTAAGTATTTTTGTTATTTTTGTTATTTTTGTTAATAATTTAACTCAATAAGTGTTTTGAGAGTCATTACACCTTATATAAGTCCTATCTTTTACCAAAAATCACTTGGCTAAGTTCTAGGAAGAGTTAGTGCAAAAATTGCATTTTGTAATAAAAGCTGCTAACAACTTTTTGGCAATTTTAACATCTTTTTGGAAAACGTTGAAATTAACCTTGTAATCAATCAAACCAGCTGGTAGTTGGTTGGAATGGATGTCAAATTATGAAAATAGCCTCTATAAAGTTAGAGAAGGCATAAGGTGTTAGTTATTATTAAGGTCTTTTAATATAGCAAGGAATCATTGTTGATGTTAAACTTGTTTATAAGATCATTGAGTTATTGTTAAATATCATTACTTCCTATTTAGAACAAAAAACCCATACTTTGTTAGAATGAAACACCACTTTAGCTGCATGTTATCACTAAATGGAGTTAGTGGAAGATGTTAAGGATCTTCTTGGTTGTCTTAATAGCCATTTCATGGGTTTGAAACGTAATCGCTTCCCTTTGTGAAGAGTTGGCCAAAATCAGCAAATTACATGTTGTTGCAAAGAAAATACAATCACAAGATGTTGGAAGATTGTTTTCACTCATAGGATGTTGAAGAATCTCTTGGAAGGATGGAATTGATGATAGAATGAAGTTTTTTAGATAGTTATTAGGTGTTCCTTGAAGTGTCTAAGGTGTTAGTTTGAAGCAAGAAGTTGATTATGATCCATTTCTCAAATTTGCTCATTTTCCCCTTATTTCTTCCCAAGTCTTGAATAGGGAAAGTGATCAAGTAGTTTTTTGAAGTTGGGTAGAAGTTTTTTTAGTGTTGTAACCAAGTTGGAAAGAGTCTTTGAAGACACTTAGGAAGGTGGGAAAGGTAGTTTTCCTTAAAAGTGTTCTTGTTGGGAATCCACTAGCTTTTGGTGTGAGCACTCTGCATCATTTTGGATGCAAATTACATTACAATGAAATACATGAAACATACTTAAAATGTTAAAAAAAAAAAAAAAAAAACAAGATATATATTATGATAACTAATAATGTCATACATGAACAAACATATAATATATTATGATAACCAATAATGTCATACATGAACGAACATATAATATATTATGATAACCAATAATATCATACATGAAAAAATATATATAATATATTATGATAACTAATAATGTCATACATAAAAAAACATATAATATATTATGATAACCAATAATGCCATACATGAAAAAAATATGTCATATATTACCCAATAATATCATAAGTCTAATAATGCATGCATCAAATTTATGCCATACATCAAATATAAAATGTCATATATACATAAAATGTATATTGAATATGTCCACTAACATAAAATTCAAGATATATGTCCACTAATGCCTATACATGTATGTCTATACCTATATCTTCTCTTTCCCATGAGAGAAAGGAAACAAATCCCTAGAGGTCTTCGATCATTATGTGGAGGGAGATAATGGGGATGATGGGGTCTTCCTCACTTGCTCACTCATCCTCTTGTTTAGGTTCTTCTCTAATTGGAGCTTATAAAAACAAAGTAGATATGAATCAATAATTATTATACATTGAAATCAAATATATGTACGTACAAAATTAATTATTTTCTTACTGCCATCAAATAGTCACTCTGTATGTCCACCTCAAAGGCTCACAAATATTGGGTGTCGACAATTCAATCAATATAATCACTTATAAATAACATTTAGAATTTCAATACTAACTATTATAAACAACAACCAAAACTAAGAAAATTCTTTCATACCTTAGTCAATGGCTTTGAACTAGCCATCGTGGCAACAACTCCATGATCGATGGACTAGAAAAGATGAGGAGGACTCTCAAACATCAACAATGACACAATTTAATTATATTAGTTGGTCATCAGATATCCAATCAATAACTTCTGATAAAAGTGTTGGTCATACAGTTTACCAATTCTCATAAAAAAAATGACAAATTAGTATCAAAAAACAAACACAATTTTATTAGTGTTTATGCACTATAGGAGCCATTTCTCGCAAGGTTGTCCATATTGCATTATTTTTGGTCAAATTTTTGGTAATGTGACAAATGACAATATTTTTTATATTGTTTATTTAACAATAAATTAATAGTTTCAAGTTTGGGAGAGATTCTTATAATTTCTCTCTAAAGTTAATCAATTTCTAGTATTTTAATTTAATTAAATATTCTCTTGACATTTTCATTATTTGTAATCTCTATAAACATTACATTTTATAATTTTCCTAACCAATAGTTATCTATCAAAGTAAGAAAAACATGATTTATTTTTTAATTAGATTTTAATGAAAATCTATGCATTATATTTCTAAAGAGTCACTACTATAATCAAACTTAGAGGTTTCCTATAGTCTGTATACATAAAAACATCTCCTTAACTTTTACATAAAATTTAGAATATCTATTATTTGATAAATAAGTATCCCATAAACCTAACTATTTTAGTCTTGCATTACAATCAATTTCTTTCTTCAATGAAATTTGTGATAGAGGTGCAAGAAACAAGAAATTAAGAAACATAAGTAGAAGAAATAATCATAGGAAAAAATTGTGTAAGGAAAATTTGGTTCAAGAAGCATAGACGGGTTGCTAACACTCAAAACTTCTAGATTATTTTCAATCAATCTTTGCAAGATTTTTGTTTAAGTATATGCATTTCTACTTTCCAATAAATCTTTGCAGCATTTTTAAATTTAAATATTTCATTAATGGCTTAGATAGTTCCATTTGGACCAATTTAGAAAACTAGTTTGTTCACATATTCACCATAAAATCTAAATGGTGGGCTACAAGAAAACTAAATAGATCCAATAAACTATAGAAGATATTTAGTATAAAAAATACATGGTAGGTTTCAAAAATAGAAGCCCAAAAACAAGAGAAACACCACAAAAAGCATTCAGGTCTTCAGTTGGAAAACCTAGAACTAGAAGAAACTTTTACAAAAGAATAGGAAGCAATAATAGGTCAACCCTCAAAGAATATAAAAGGAGCACACTATGCCCATAAACGTGAAAATTGAAAATGGGGGATGATTCCATCCTATCCAAATATCAAATACCATTAGTAAAAAAAAAAGACTTCTTTTTTTACCAACATGGTAACCCAGAAGTAGGAGGCAAGAACATGTCTGAGAAAAATGGATATACCCACACCAAAATGATAAGAGCCCCAAGATCCCAATATCAAAATCTTAAAAAAAAACCCCTAATGGAAGATGACTCAATGAAGAGGAGAAGGATGAGAAACCCAAAAAGGGGCACCTATAGAAAAAAATCTCAACCACCTAAATTGAAACAATCTAAAACAAATTCTGAATGCAACATTTTGGGTGTCAAGCCTATTGCCATGGTTCTTGTACCTACTAAATTGCAAGAATTACACCTATGTTTTGAGTCAAAAAAAGTTCAAATGTATCAAACTTCAAGCTTTAAAAGGGCCAATTTTTAATTATTTTCTCATCTTGATGCACCTATTTTGTCCCCACCTCTATCCAACACTTCAAAGTTTTGAGATATGGTTCCTTAGTCTTAAGTTATCAAAGGTTAATGAAGCATCCCAAAACACGTTTTTCACCTCAAAATCTTAACCTCTCCCTCAAAAAGGTTAAGATAAGTTTCCAAAATATGTGTTTTTAAATTAATCATTAACCATTAATCTCATCTAAAAAGGTTAAGGTTTGGGCCCAAAACACGTGTTTTGTCTTAAAATCTTAACCTCTCCATGAAAAAGAGGTTAAGATAAATTTCCATAACATGTATTCTGAACCATTAACCTTTCATCCATAAAGGTTAAGGTTAGAGGCTCAAAAAATGCATTTTTAAAACAATTATTAACTTATTGAAGGATTGTATATGTGAATGGCTCATGATCAGTCATAATGAAAACTCACGTATATGCGAGCAAGGAGATATTTCTACAGAATTGAGCATCTCATTTCTCATGCATACCAAAGTATGGAAGTAATGAAACAATGAAATTTGTAGGTCTCTACCTCTATTAAAGAGAAAACACTCTATGACAAGTTGATAGAATGTTTTATTGACCAATTTGACCATAAACAAGGCATGTAATTTTTTTAACCAAGCTTTTATTCTCTTCCAACCTAGAGTATTCAAAATGGTAGTGGATACAACAATAAAGAGCCATGCTAACTCTTTGACAAAATTTTTATTGATTAGCTTGATCATGGACAAGACATGATAATTGAATGGAAAAAACAAAATGCATATGCAATGCAAAAAAAAATGAGAATGAGTGTTGCATGGAATAAGAGAAGAAACCCAATTGTTTTCTAAACATTTGTGTTGCTAGGCCCATATAAAAATCTAAAAACATGGCCCCCTATTGGGAATGTGTAGCATAGAGACATAAAGAGTATATATATATATATATATATATATATATATATATATATATATATATATATATATATATATATATATATATATTTATTTATTTATATATGTTTTGTCAAAATGCTCCCACTTTGGCAAGCTACATTCATATGGAAATATGCCATTGCAATACCAAAACAACCAGCATTTTGAAAGTTACACTATCATATGTAATGTGGAGTATGTACATGAGTGCCTTGCATCATCTTCCAAGTCCATAGATAGGTTGGGTCATTCCAGATCTGGGATTGCTTTGATTCAATATTGAAATGAGATTAATGCACAACAGTTGCTTCATCAAATGTTTGTGACTGTAAATGAAAAGTGTGAAAGCATATACGAATACATGAACTATTTGACAGAATAATCTCATAGCTCCAACCGATAGCATTAAGTGATTTTCAATTTTGCAACCTTCTTCAAATGGGAGTGTGAAATATAGGTGGACATGCCATGAAGAACATGGGAGATGATGTATGTGGCATGAATAAAATAGTGCAATGAAACCAAGATGGAGTTGTAGTAGCCTCAGAGACATCTGACTTGTTTGATCAAATGCATTGAAGGCAATACTATCACTATTTGAGAGTAAACTTTTTGTCAAAATAACATTGTTGACTTGGGCATGGTAAAGCGTATGTTGTTTGATACAAAGCACTACTCAATGTATTCTCCCTACTAACATTGGAGGCCACATTGGAAGATGTGTGTGCATAGTATAGAAACCCATGAAAGGCATGCAAACTATTTAACTAAATGTTCTATCTAATTTTCCTTCCCTCATGACATTCATGAATAGATTCCAATATCACCATTATGATTTGGGTTCAAGAGTTGAAATTTTGGTGGAGTGAATATATCTAAAATAACAACACTCATATGCAACCAACTTTGGATGTAAAAAAGTGTCACAAAAGTCAAACCAAATACCATCATTGATAGCAAGAAATAAATGTGAATATAGAATCATAGCCAAGGTAAATGTCAGTATGATCTATATAACATAATGTCTTCATTGTACAAGGTCTAGAAAAAGGAATAATCTTGATTTGGGGAAACTACTATAATTCTATCACGGCAAGAAACATGATGGAAAATCTTACGACCCAATATGCAATAGAAAAGGAAGCAGCTAAATATTTGATATAATTTTTTGATTCCTTTTATTCCTTGGTCTTTGATGGTAGATGGTTGAGAAAAGGCCACAATGACTGTGTGCATGAATATTTAAAGGATTTCACATACTTCAAAAGTGAAGTGGATATGTAAGGTATCAAACATTTGACCAACTATTTGTAAGAGTGCTCTTCTACCATGCCAAATCTCTATCTTGCACACACAAGGTTGGTGGTTCTCATACATGATGAAAAGAGGCTCCACCTCATAGAACAATATGATTGAATGGGATGCCATCTAAGGGTAGGGAATCAAGAATTCATACAAAAAAATTCTACTAAGGGGAGTTTGATGGAAGAACTTCTACGAACTATAAGCTATGTGAATGCCCAATGAAAACATGTCATAGCTTGAGAGAATGACTCCGAGTTTCATAAATTTTATCAATAATTCCTCTTAGGAGTTTTTAATGATGGAAGAGTTTAATTAAGGCTAGTGCAAAGAAGATAGTGCTAGACTTTCTTGGGTTCCAAGTATTGAGTAAATGCCAACTATTTCTTTTAACAATATTTTCTATTTTGCAGATTTGAAGACATAACCCAATTGAATTGGAAAGTTTGTGATCTTACATGATGGGGATTCATATCACTACAAAAGAGGAATTCTCTTGTACATTCCATTTTGATAAGGCTACTACCTTATCCTTCATGCGATGTAACGGTTTTAAGTCTGTATTTGTTATTAGTGACTTGTGTCATTTCGAGGTTAATTTCGTAGACGTTAATTAACCCCTCCCAAAACATATAATTGGGAAGTAGTTATTAACCATAGAGGAGTAGTTCTTAACCTTGATGTCTATAAAAGGGATCTTTTTGGAATTTTGAATAGGAGAAGACCTAGGTTAGAATTTTGGTGATAAGACAATATTTGGAAAGTGTGTACAAATTTTATCAATGTAATTGAAAATTCCTCTTAAGTTCTTGGTGCAAGAAAATAAGGTAAAATGTTATTTTAGTTATCTTTTGTCAAAATCTAAATTGTTTAAAATTTTGATTCTCTTTGCAATGAGCATTTTCATGGTATTGTGTAGATGTTTGTGAATCTTTGGATCAACATTGTAGTGATAATTCTGAATTGTAGACATTGATTGTTGTTAATAGCGGTGTAAGTTATTCTAGGAAAGATTTGAAGTCATGTGGTGCATTCATCATCAATGACTTTCTATTGATCTCTTAAAGTTTGATTTCATCTTTATTTGAAAAACTTCAAAATTATATAGTACGAGGGAGTTGCCCCTCTAAACATAGAGGAAGGCCACATATCAAGGGCCTATCCAAGTGTTGTGAACCATTTGCCACATACACTTCATTGGGCCATTTTGAAGTGACAAATTTGTTTACCAACAAAGAATACAATACCCAGAAAAGACAAGCATAAAGAAATGGGGAAGAGACCCACCCCTCTACATCAAAAGAACAATGAACTATGCCACCAAAGCTCACAAAACCACAATTCCAAGACAACATGCCCTACAAATCCATTTGCATTGCCATCATCCTCGATAGATTCCTCCAAATCCTCCTTGTTGCCCCTAGACTCCTATCTATCTTGCTTGCTCTCCCACATCCACTCCCACTCATCATTCTCTTCTAAAGAATAAATGTTCATGATGTTCATCCAAGATATATTTGATAGAGATATACTTTCTTTTATGCATCATCTTTGGTTAATGAAAGGAATTTGAAATAATTTGAATATTAGTGGGTTCTTCTATAGTTATAGTTAGTAAAATGAATATGTTTTTATACAGTTATAAAAAACCTCTTGCTTGCTTCTTCTCATTCAAAGCCCAACTATTCCAAAGCAATATTAGGTTAATTTTTTGTCTTAATCATTATATTAGGTGCCTTCAAATTTTGAATTTTCTTTTATAAATATGATAGGTCTATGTCATTTTAAGTTTATAGTTCATCTACATGATATATGATAATGCAATCTTGTAAATTTAATAATGTAATTAAATTTTTTATGTAAATATAATTGAAAGTAGATTTAACCATATATTACATCAAGAGGCATAACCTACAATGGCAGAATGGGGGGAAGTGAAGTGGTGTGACTGTGTTAATGTTAACTTTTTAAAATCGAATATAGAATATACATTTTAAAATATACACATTTCAATATTTGAAGAGTGGAGTGACAATACAAATATGGTGTAGTAAAAATACAAAGAAGGTAAGTTTATACAATAATTTTAAATTTGAAAATATGATATTGGAATTTCTATCTTAGATATTAAAAGTTGGGCCAATATTAAAAATTGATATCATATATTTACTTTTCGTAAATATTCTCTTATATTGATTTGCATTAAAAAGGTTTTTTTTGTAAATTTAATACATCTTATCCAATATGTCCAATATGCATCAATTTAAATAAACTGATGAAATTTATTAAATGTTAACAATTGATAGTACTGTTTAATCGTGTTACTATTCAAAACTAAAATTTAATATATCTACTTAAATGTTTCATAATTTCTTCTTCCCATCCGTATGAACACTTTCTCTTCTTAATTAATTGGTAGTTTTTTCTATTTTATAAATCTTGAAATGAAATTATTTCATATTAATATGAGATGCTCACAAATTCTTTCTTGAAATAAAATAATTATAAGTCAAATATTTTTATGAAAACAATGTTATGAAATTTTCTTTGTTAGTTTTTATATTCAACATGTATTTAATATTTACATATATTCAACTTTTAAAAGAACTTTTATGTTTACCTTAGGTATCTTTTTCCAAATCTAAATCTAATGTAGATATCTTTTCATTTGATGTTTTATATTTCTGTTGATAATTAAACAATAGAAAATACAACAAGATACTTAATATTTAATTTAAATAAATATATAGTGCAATGTATTTATAAGGAAAGACATTTGGATTATATTAAATATTTTAGATAATACATATTTTAATATATTTTATGTTTTATTTATTTTTGAAATATTACTAATTTAAATGTTATAGTTATCATATTGACATTTTCAAGAATGCCTCGTCCAACACTAAATTTTGAGAATAAAGAGCAATGAAGACAATATCGAAGAGAATATGCTCTAAATTATACGAGACAATGATGTAAAAAAGAGAATAATGCTCAAAGAGAGGAAGAAACAAGTCTTACAAATGAAGAGCAACAAATACAACACAGAGAATATGCACAAAATTATATGAGACAAGAATGTGAACAATTGACTAATGCAGAATGAGAAGAAGAAAGAAATCATCAAAACCAACTTGATAGAGGAAAACATGTCAAGCATAAGGAAACTATGATTGTGCAAGAGATTCAAGAATAAATGAGACAACAAACATTGTATACAAACATCTTAGGATAATCAAAATATAGTGAGAAGACAAATGAAAAGAGCTATGAACCTAGAAAAGTTGAATGAAAGAGAAATACAACAAATACAACTATAAAAAAGTAAATTGAATCAAGAACAAGCTCAATCTCATGAAAATGGTGGGTTTATTTATCCTGGGATGAATTCTATAACAATCGATCATGTTCTAAAAACACCAACTAATAGAGTAGAAAATCTTATGAATGATGATTCAGGCAATTATAATTTACAAGAGGAGCTGACATCTCAAATAAGAAGAAAAAGACAATTGAAAAGAACACAAAATAGAATGGATGAGGGGACAATCAATACTATTAAAAATAAAGGGATGATCATGATGAATTTACAAATAATGTTTCAAAATGAACTAGATAAACTTGCTATGCCAAGTATATGCTACATTTGTCATGAAAGTTATCTTGCAATGAATGTTGTACAGGTCCTTGAATGCCCTAAATGTCATCGATGTTGACAAGAAAAGAATGAACATTGATTTTTAGCACCAAACAATGTGGATCCCATTCCACAACCATTAAAACTTTCTAATTTGACACAAATAGAAGAAATATTGATAGCACATAAGTTTGGTCATTTTAAATATAAAGGGAATAGCATAAGTTTTCCATAAGAATTAAGAGAAATAGAAAAAATCTTACCACATCGAATAAAATATTTACCTATTTTAAT